>JASCZW010009013.1:0-45719 GCA_034211315.2 Aedes japonicus
AGCAGCAACAAGGGCCCGGAAATTGTGCTTTGCAGCGTCCGGATGCATGCGTTTTGATGGACGATGAGACCTATGTAAGGGAGGACTCATAAACCCTTCCAGGTCCACAATACTTTACTGCCGTCGTTGGGGAGGATGTGAGCGATGCGGACAGGTCGATTCAAGTGGAGAAACTCGGTCGAAAGGTACTGGTATGGCAAGCAATATGTTCCTGTGGTTTGAAGTCAACCATTTTTTACACTACCGGAACGATAAATGCGGAAATCTATCGATCTGAGTGTCTCCAGAAGAGATTGTTGCCTTTATATAAGAAGCATAGTACACCTCCACTGTTTTGGCCGGATTAAGCGTCGGCTCACTATGCCAAAACCACTCTCAATTGGCTTGCGGAAAAGGGTATAGATTTCGTTGAATTAATCCACCAAATTGCCCTCAGCTTCGACCCATCGAACGTTACTGGGCAATCGTGAAGAGGGTCTTCAAAAAGACTGGTAAGGCAGCTGGGAACATGCAGGAGTTCAAAAAAATTTGGGCTCAAGCGTCCAAAAAATGCGATGCAACACTTGTCCGGAACTTGATGAAGAGAATTCGATCCAAAGTTGGAAAATTCGTGAAGGAATAACTTAAATTTCATCCGGGCTTCATAATGTTCAAGTTTAAACTCGTACAATAAAGGATCCATTTTTTTTATGAATAAAATATCGGTTGTCAACATAATTTAAAAGAAAGTTTGTGGATAGCTTACATTCGATACACTCGATACACTCCTTAGAGCATGCACTGCAAAAATGGCTTGAATCCTATCTTACAAACCACCAGCAAATAATAAAATTAAATGGAAAACATCCCATCCCATTCAAGTCACTTCAGGAGTTCCACAAGACTCCCATCCTTATGGAACTCCCGACATCTCCTTTATTCTGAACACAACAAAAGTGCCGAGGATATGAAACTAAGGTCTGTATCCGCAATAATCCGGACACCTCAAAACATGAATAAAACATAAATTTCGCATTATATTTCCGTCGTAGATGTTTTTTTCAGATTCATGGGATGTGTTTTACAATTCGTGAAGACAAAACATAGTTATTCGGTATTTGCATAAAATTTTCGAACTTTGCGCTTAACTCCGTCCATTAGGGTTTGTACAGACACTTCAGAAATCGTAGAAGCCGTCTTTGTCCAAATTTGCTGGAAGTGTTTGATGTCTTTGATTCCTTGCTTCTTTCCAGAAAGCTTCCGCTTCATCAGAGCCCAATATCTCTCGATTGGTCGTAGCTCTGGGCAATTTGGCGGGTTTGAGGTTTTGGTACAATGTTCACTTGATTTGCTTGGTACCACTCCATCACAGTTTTAGCATAGTGGCATGATGCCAAATTGGGCCAGTACAAAGATTTTTCTTTCATGACTTTTGATGAAGAGTAGCAATCGCTTCTGCAGACACTCTTTCTGATCGATCTTCTTGTTGATTGTGCCTGTAGTGACGAAAGATTTACTCTTTTGCCACACGTGCAAATTGCTTGCCACCAAGCGTATTTTTGGGAAATTTTGATGCCTTTTTCGTTCTGAAATGCTCAGCTGTACCATTTCTGGCCATAGCAAAATAGAAAGCCAGCCCTGGAAGCTGCTTGAAATCCTCCAGGACACAAGGTTCATCGTCCATAACAACGCAAAAACTGTCAAATATTCGCAGTACTAACGTCGAGCCCGTGATTTTGCTGCCAAGTTCTGTTTGTCGTTGCACTTTGGAACTGTTATTACTTTATACGCCCTGAGTCCCAAACGTTGTTTTGATATTTTGACAAACCAGGCGACATCCCTATTTACGAGCTCACCGTTTGAATGAGAGAGTTTGGGTTTTCGTTAATATCGCTTTTCACCTTCGGTCCATGACATTAGCACGTTAAGCGCGTCCAATGTTTTTGTCACTTCTCGGTTTCTTCTCCACCGTCAAACGTTCCGAAAATGATTTGAGCACATCGTGAACAGTGGATATAGGCAAATCCAATGTTTTCAAGTCAGGATTTGCCGTACGCCCGTACAAAATTCGCTCACGCACTAGTTTTTCTTTCGTCGCCATCTTGAATACTAAACATGAAATGTAAACATCAATCATAGTCTTTTTCATCATAGACTCTCAGCTATACCACGGTGAAGCTTTTTCATTCCTACGTGCAATATTTCAAAAGCTACAATGATTTGAAGGGGTCCGGATTAATGTGGATACAGATCTTATTTCTAGAAATAATAAACCAGAAGGATATTAATATATTCCAGAATAATATAACATATTTCATACATAATGTTCGAAAAGCTAGCTGAAAACGAAAACGCCAAATGTATCATTCTCATTGGGAATCAAGATGTTAGAAAATGTGAAAGAGTATAATATTCAAACATTGCAACAGCATCACGAACTTGAAAATCTTTCATTTAATAACGGCATTCAGCTGAAATTTTATCAAAATTACACTTTTATATGCACGGCAACTATGGAAGCGGAATTTATTTATACTTGATAATTATCGAACAAACTATGCCAAACATGACCCTCTAAATCAAATTATTGCCGCTTATCATCAGCATAGTGAAACCATAGACTTAACCATGTCATGGCAAAACCTGAAAAATATTTAATGTCAAACAAAACAACATCTACTAAAAAATATTATAGAAGCACCTTCTACTCAATCTGTTTTTTAACGTAGGACTACGGTTCTCTCTTCTATACCGGGTGTCATTACAAAATTTTTAAAAATGAGAGCGTTACGCAAAAATGAAAGGTTTTGAACGCCTATACCTCTTGTTCGACTAAATCGAATGACTTCATTCACACACCATTTGATCACAAAATCACCATTTTTAGAAGAAGTTCCATTAGTATAATCAGTTAAATTTTCGAATTCAAAATGACCTGACCTTTGCTGCCATACAAATTTGCATATCAACAGGTTGAAAAATTTGTTTTCCCTAACACGGTCGTTGGAATCGGGTAGCAAATGCATTCTTCTGCTTCTTCAAAATAACTTTGCTTTGTTGTGTCTGATTTTTCAATTGTGGCCCGTCCCCTATTAGTAAATTTACTTCGTTCTGCATTTTCCTGACTCCTTCTTTCTTGGCTATGCTATCAACGCTAGTATATAGTCGCGGGCGAACGAAAATTGGTTCAGTATTCTGCAAGCAGCTCCATGCTGCCGGTTCGACCGAGGCTTTGCTGTCCTGCCACAGTCCATCTGGTTGTGGTATGGAAGACAAAGCAATGCCGGATATTTAACGGATGAATTATTTTCCTACGCGTTATATTATCACCGTCCTTTCTGGACGATCGATTGAGTTTAACAGTAAACGAGTACTTGTTTGAGTAAAATTTTCATAATTTAACCTATGCCACCATTGAATAGCATAACACAGAACGAAAGGCGTCACGAAAATAAAATATGGAGCAAAATGTATAAAGAGAGGATGGGTCAAAGTAAAACAATGATTCAGCGCCAACATTAGCCTAGGACGAATCTACTTTTGTGAACAATGGCTTTCGTAGATATTTTCTCTTGAACAAAAGGTCACAAAAACAAATTAAGCACTCGTTAAGGAAGAGAGCTTTATCTCTTTCCGCTGATATATTCAATTTGAAGGAATTGTATTCAACTTCCGATAAATTAGCAAACGAAATGTTTGTTTACAAAAATAGATACGCCCTAATCGAATGTTGCCGCCGAGTTGTTTCATTGGATCTTTTTACTTTTCCAATGCATTGATTTTTTGTGGGCATGAAACAAGAGAGTGATAAGTTCCATTGTCCAGTTTGACTACTACGTTCTCAAAAAAAAGTCTCAGCAAAGGCAATCGAAGCAACAATTCTAGGATCTTTTTTCAAGAGGGCGAATCTAACAATAAGAGGCTCTCTCCTCTCTCGCTCTCTTTCATTAATTACAGCGCCATTATAAATCTTTTGAGGGTTTCTTTAGTACAGATAGAAACACAACAGTGCTGGCTACCATATTCTACAAATAGTTGAATGAAAAACGTAACGCTGAATGGAATATGAATGAAAGAGAAAGTAATCAAAGAGAGTCTCTCAATTGCAGATTCGCCCTAATGAAAAAAAAAAAAACACTAGAATTCTTCTTTGATCAAAGTACGTTACGGAATCTCGCAAGCGAAAACACGAAGCTATTCAGAAACAAAAAAAGCATAATAATTACAAAGAGTTGGATTTTAAGAGTTCATAGATTATACACCTGCATATGTAACCAAATACTCAAATTACCTAGTTCAATAATTATCAACCATATGTGTTATGGTATGTATTTATTATTTGGATAATTCCATTATTACTATACACCAACGTGGTATATTATTCAGGTATGACCTCTTAGCGGCAAGCTTCAACACTTTCTTCCAATCTTTTTGAAACTGTTGAAAGGAATCATCTGCCGAGACATCTTTTCTAAGATGCACCTTCGTCAATGCCCAAAATTCTTCAATTCGTCGAAATTGCGGGCAATTAGGAGGGTTCATATCCTTTGGACCGAAATAGACATTCTGGATGGTATGCGTTGGTTTCGCGTAAAGGTAAGACGCAAAGTCTGACCAGAAGACAACAGGAAACTTGTGGCTTCAAATCATGGGTAGAAGTGCGAAGGGTTTCGAAATCTAACCACTGCTTGTAAGCTCGCCAGACCCTAGCTTTATAACCAAACTTTTCGATATGAATGGATGTCTCATACTGTTTCAATACTTCCCCATTCATTAACCTTATAATATTGTGTTCCCGGCAAGGATTTTTAGTCGAATTCAACGTAGGTTTCGTCATTCATGATTATAAAGACTGTATGCGATGAAATTTGGACACACGCAATTGTTCGTAACTTTTTAGCGTGTGGGTAAAAAATATTTAAATTTTAACTGAATGTATTTCATTGTGTTGTGTCAATTGTGTAATGAGTTTCGTGAAAATCGGTCGAGTGATTTCAGTGATGGCTTCGAATGAAGAAATAGTGCGCCAACAAATTTTGGGCACTCACTTCGAAAACCCAAACGCTTCGAAAACCCATCGATGGATCGGAAAACAGCTTGGAATCGCACATTCAACCGTATCTCGTGTGATCAAAACGTTCAAGGACCGTAAGATAACCAAGCGGAAAAATGGTAGTGGCAAAAAACGTGGCACATCAAATCTGGAGAAGGCCAGGATGGTATTGAACCAATTTAAGCGTTATCCCAATATTTCGATCAGGGATGTTGCGAAAAATGCGAAAGTTTCAGTTTGTTTTGTGCAGAAGACAATGAAACGTTCTGGATTACATGTGTACAAGGTCCAGAAGGCACCAAACCGGAGCGATAAACAGAACTCGGTGGAAAAAACTCGTGCAAGAAAACTGTACAGGGAGTGGCTCACAAAACTGTTCTGCATTGTGATGGACGATGAGACCTACTTTAAAGCCGACACCAAACAAATGCCAGGACAGGACCACTACGTCGCCACCTCGAAGTTGGCCGTTCCGGAGAGTGTACGGAAGAAGAAACTGTCGAAATTCACCAAAAAAATCCTTGTCTGGCAAGTGATCTGCGGGTGTGGCAAAATGAGTCAGCCCTTCATCACCTCTGGGACCGTCAACAGACAAATCTACAAGGACGAATGCCTCCAAAAACGACTTCTGCCTTTCTTGAGATCTCACGATGGCCCGACACTGTTTTGGCCGGATTTGGCATCTTGTCACTATGCCCGGCCCGTCTTAGACTGGTACAAAGATAATAATGTAGTTTTGGTATCAAAAGTCGTCAACCTTCCAAACACACCGGAACTTCACCCAATTGAAAAGTTTTGAGCAATCATGAAGGCAAAGCTCGTTAAAACTCTAAAACTGATAGAAAATGAACTTGAACTCAAGAAAGTGTGGTTAAAAGTAAGAAGGCAAGTCATTGCCCAAAATTTGATGAAAGAGGTCAAGGCAAAGGTGCGGGCGTTTGGGTTGAGAGAAGAGGTTCAATAAACCAATGCTGTCAAAACTTAACCATTTAGTAGTACTTAATTTCCAGAAAGTTTGAAAAGAATCGGGTTCAAGAAAAATTTTTGGTGACCTATTTTGTGTGTCCACATTTCAAAGAATACAGTCTTTACAGTAGCAATTCTCATCAAACATCGAATCGAACAACTTTCATACTGTGGGCATGACCAATACTTCTTGTTTTAGGCTCCGTTTCAACTGTTTCCGCTTCTTCAAAGTTCAAAGATTCAAACGTTCTTTGGCACGATCAACATGGATTCCACTCGTTGTGTGCCTCTCGTTCATCCGAGAATCATTTAGCTGAGCTGTCGTCCAACATTCTTGTGACATACCCAGCCCATCGTAGTCGATCGATTTTAGCGGTGTGTACAATGAGAGATTTTCCCAGTAACTGATGCAATTCGTGGTTCATTGATTTCGTTCCTTCTTCCATCTACACTCCACCCTAGATTGTACGCAACACCTTCGTCGATTTTTGTTCGATCTAAGCGTCGTTCCAGTCATAATGTGCCACTGTCTTTCTCTGCTGGTGTCGTTATCGACGGTCACCAATGAGCCTATGTACACGAATTTGTATACTACCTCGATTTCATCACAGTCGATCTGAACTCGTGGTGGGAGGCTTACATAGTCTTTTCGTGTGTCTCTTCCCTTTTTAGGTTATACCACATTTTAAAAAAAAGCTAGAAATAATGCATTGAACAACCTGCGACCGACTCACATACTCTCTTTATTGTCCAAAACTTTCGAAATGATTGCCAAAAACCAAATGCAAAAGTTTATTAATACCTTCAACCTGCTTACTCCGTTTCTATCAGGCTTTAGAGCTGGTTATAGCACAACTGCAACATTGCTTAAGGTGCATGATGACGTTCATGAAAGTATGGACAAAAAGGCGTAGCTTTTTTGTTCTTCATAGATTTTTCTTAAGCTTTTGATAGAGTGTCTTACACCAAATTATTGAGTAAACTTTCAAACCAGTTTATATTTTCTCGGGAGGCAGTTTACCACAGTCATCGCACTCAAGTTATTGAAACTCAAAGAATTCTGTCAAGATCGGTCAACATTCTATCAGGTGTAGCACAAGGGTCAGTGCTTGGATCTTTGCTTTTCTCATTTTTATAAATGATTTGCCAACTGTTCTCAAATACTGTATGTTACACATATTTGCTTATGACGTTCAGCAATACGTTTTCTCTCTTGATACTGCAGTTGATGAGATGACCGGGCTTATAAACACTGCCCAGGTAACCAATAAGCATTAGCATATGCAGTAAACCATCCCTAAATCGGAATTTCAGATGCTACAACCCCTATATTAGCATTATATCAGCATCTTGAGTGCTATCTGTAAACTGCAATTTTAATGTTATTTAAATGCTTGTCGTTACAAGCATTTTGAATGTATAATAGCACGAATTAGGCATTATCATTGCATTGCAATTAAGGCAGCCTAAATTGGGCCAAAAGTGGCATTTATGTTGCATTTAAGGCGACTTGATTGCTTGAGAGGCTGCCGTTAAGACGCTTTGGAGCTGCTGATTTGTTACCTGGGTGATCTTGAAAATATTTGTCGGTGGTCAGATCGGAAACCTGGTCCCTATAAATGCAATGTTCAAACTTCTGTCACTTTGTCAATAATCAATATTTTTTATTTAACAACACTATACCCAATATATAGAGCTTATGTGACCGAAATTTCATGTTGATAAAATTTATAAATTGAAAGTTTTCATAACATATGTGCAAAAAGCCGATTTTGGACATACCAATTTCAAAAATCCGTAATTCTGAAAAAACTCAGATAGCATAATTAAAATTTCAACTATGCATTAGTGTTTATATACCTATATATTTTTAATATAACTATATATTTTTATAGTGTTGTAAAATTTTCAGTACAAAAATTGATAATTGACAAAGTTACAGAAGTTTGAACATGGCGTTTTTTTTGAGAGATGTATCGAGGAGGTAACGAATTTGGGAGTACTTTTTCAGGTAAATCTGGAATGGGATGCTTAGCTTAGCTTAGCTTAGCTTAGCTTGACTGACTGCACGTATCGATGGTTGCTACTCCGTGATTGATCAGAATCAGTGAAATTGCACAATGAATCAACTGAATGGGGCTGGGAGTAACCGACCATTCTCACTGTACACGTTTCAGTGACTCAATTTCTTTAATAATCAATAACAGCGCCGGCCACGTCCTTGCAATCAGTTGGGAATAGGGAAGGAAAGTTAGTGTGACCTTTGCTGATTAGGGACCGTGTTTACCTCTGCATCCCCACGAAGGTCACAGGAAGGAGGTTTTTCTATGTTAGTAGAGTAGGGCTCGATGGATCAGGATTCACCTTGATAAGTGATGTGATCATATATATATTATGCATTATAAAATTAAATGAACATTCACACATACATACACATGTATACATACACAAACATACACATACACTCACTAGCACAAAAAAAGCCGAGCAAAACCCTGCCCACAAAAACCACGTTGTTCAACCTCCTGTCTCCCCGTCAACCATCAATACCTCCAAATGAAAATCTGACACCTTAATTACTAATGCATAGACCCTATGCGATCAAAACCTCATGCCGACAAAACTTACAGACCCGAAGCCATCACAACACATGTGAAAAAAGCCATCCCTGGACACAGCAACCCCAAAAATCCGCACCCCCGTGAAGGACCCAGGTAGCACACTAAAAACCCCTCCACAGTCTACAAAAATACAGAAAACAATGCGGACAAAACCCGAACTACCTCCACAAAGTGGTCCTGACCACAGCTGGCGTCAAAACTGACACACCAACACAAGCACCTACTTCGATCTCAAGGTAAATCTGGAATGGGATGCTCAGATTAATTTGCAGTGTTCAAAAATCTATGGTGGCCTAAACCACTTCAGACTTACGGCAAGCATGCTGTCGGTGCCGGTCAAAATAAGATTACACACAGGTTTTTTTTACACGGGAGATATGTTCCAATTTTACTATAAAACTACGTTAAAAAAGACTAAATAGAGTTATTGAATTCACATGCCTGAACATTTTTAAAAACTTCGATTTTGTCTGAATGTGTGAAAAGGTGTATATGTACCTACCTGGTCAAAATATAATGTTTTTGAATTTCGGAGTATTTACACCAAAAATATTGATTTTTTTTGAAAAACTCCCATATGAGTACTTTTTGCTCAAAACGGAAAACACCATTCAAATGAGGTCGATAAGTTGCTCCATTCTGGAGTTATCACCGAAATCAAACCGTGTAAAATGAGACCTTACTGTATCAAAATTTCTTCTACTTCCCCATATCACTTATGGCTTGTAAATAACAACAAATGCCTCTGTAGCTGCTTTTGATAGATTGAGGACTGCACTAAATGGGTCTGTTCGTTGGAGACACTAAAAAAAAAAGCGTTCACGAAAATGAAAACAAGCCATAAACTAGCTCACGATTTCACTATTTTTCCCTTTAAACGTTATTTAGTTCATGATTACGTAATACAGTTCACGGTGTATTTTTGTTTGTTCTTGAATTCATGACTGCAGTTCACGGGTCTGGGCACGAATTTTTTTTCCGTATATTTAATATTAGTTGATTTTTACGAGTTCCATCTTCATCGTCAGTTACTTGGATGCTCTTTTCACGTTTTTCTACATTTCTACTCCGTTTAAAATAATCCACAATGGTCCCAGTTATCTGTTTGAAAAACTCAGAACTTTCAGAGGCACGCGAACCACATTATAGAGAGTCTGCTTTGCGCATCGGCTGTGAACGGTTGTGTCGATTCTTTGTTGCGCACTCTTCTATGATCAGGCATAGCGAATTATCTATGGTTCAGCGGCACGATTGTTCGAGTGAGCGAAAAAAAAATAGAACAATAAAGTTGCGGGCAGGTGATATATGTTGGTAGCAGTGGGTGTTTTGACCCGTACTATTGGTTCAACATAGTCGCCGAAACACCATATTGATAATTTTCTTGTTTTCCTAATAGTGAGATATGATTGTGATTGTACTGTGATCGAGTGGATTGGGTCATTATTAGTTAGCTAGTTAATTACGACCTATATAATTAGTTCATCATATGCGTCGTATTACTTTGATGTCGGTTTTGTTATCGGGCATAGCGCGTTATCTATTGTTTCGGTCATTTATTGTTTGGTGGCGTGAGTGCGTGTTCGATGCTTTGTTGCGAACTGCCTTTACTATCGGGCATAGCTCGGTATCTTTTTTTTTCGAAGAAGTTGTGTGCGCTCTCGATCTGAACAAGCCGCTTGGTACAAAAAGAGTGCTCGTTCTGTTATTTGCGGGAAAGTTTTGATGTCATTATATGGAACGGTTCCAGTGAGAAACTGGACGGACTCCTGCGGAGTTGAGTACAGGTGATTCGTGAGGTAGTAAGTGCTCTCAAGGACATGGAGCAAGACAGGTATGTGTTCTATACATATTAATAAATTATTTTTAATAGGTTTGCGTCGACCATCAGTTTAATCGGTTGAATCGGTTGTGTCGATACTGTGTTCCGCAATATTTTGTTATCGGGCGTAGCGTTTTGCCCATTGTTTCGGTTGCCTATTGTTCGTTGCGCAAGTGATCGAGTGAGAATTAAAAGTCATGGTTCGCCGGATAAGATGGGTCGGTGGTGAGATACATAATAAATTGTGATCAAAATTATTCTATGTTGGAACCACTGTCCCATTTTGTAAGTGACTACAGCGGCATCCGTACTGTTTGTGTATATTGGTCCAAGTTGGCTCTCAGGCATTGAGATGAATTGACTTGTTTTCCTAATGATATACCACTATCGCACTGTGAGTGGCCCCAATAGCATCCCTACTGTTGGTTTAAATCGGTTTAAATCGGAAATTGGCACTAAATTTCAAATGTTTCACTTGACAGATTATCGTTAACCACAATAAACCCTGGTGATACCCAATCCTGTTATCCAAAATCCCAGGGATTTCACGTGGAAGTGCAGTGGACTCTGCGGCTTCCAATAAAATGAGTATCACGTCAACATATTCGTACCTATTCCTTACATGATCTGCATTCGGGCGGGGCCGGCGCCGGTATTGCTTTAGTTTGAGATCACCAGTTTTTACACATTAAAGATGTATGTTAGTCCTCAGAACCATCTGTTGGTTCTCTGTGTAATAACAGCTGATCTGGCAACAACGGAGTAACAACCTCGGGCGGTCAATCATGCACGTGCTCATGCTCAGTTTAATCATTTTCATTATAGAAACATATTTTTTTACGAGCAATTAATCTGTGGAATCAGCTTCCAGCTGAATTTAAAAACATTCATTCACGCAGACGGTTCAATCGCGAAGGCGAAGATTTACGGAATAAGATTAGAAGAAAGGTATTAGATATGCAATTAGGAAAGAAGCTCATCAATTAATTTAGATATAGAATTTAAGATTTTGTCGCATAAAATTCAATTGTAGAATTTAATAAGGAGAAGTCCTTACTCTACAAGTGTATTTTGGTATTAAATTTCCAAAGCTACGTGCTACGATATCAACGTCGTCAGCGAAGCGAAGAAGATGGACAGACTTCCTGAAAATCATGCCACTCGTGTCTATCTTAGTTTCTTCATAGCCAGCGACCTCTTCTTCTTCTGTCTTAGCGTTGCAAACTTATTGCTTGCCCTCAACTTAGAGTTCCAAATGAACTTTCACAGTTATTAAGTCAAGCTTTCCATGCCAGGTACCATTTTTGCATTAGTATGATTGTGTGGCAAGTACAATCCTACCCTATATGCCCAGAGAGTCGAGAAATTTTCCATAACGAAAAATTCCTAGAACAGACCGGGAATCGAACCCAGCCACCCCCAGCATCGTGTTGCTTTGTAGCCGCACCTTTACAGACTGAGCTAAGGGAGGACCCTTCGCTCATGACTGACGACATCGAGGCCGAAAATGACAAAATTTGCAATTTTATCAATAGCTTCAATGTACGCTGTAGCTTTTGAAAACCTCGAAAGTAATTTATCTGAGCTGAGGCAGAAGCTCAGAAATAACTGCACCATGACACAAATGATTAATGCGGCGCTGACACTTTTGAATCAAGCATGCCACAATCAAATGAAGTACACGTCAATCGCGCTAAAATTGGCTAGTAGTAGACAACAAAAATCCTGAAGTTTGAGCCGTCGAAAGGTATGTTAAGGAGAAAATCCCAGATTATCCCGGAATGTTCAATGTGGTGATTGGTATATTTAAAAGCTAGAAGTAAACTATTCATGAAATATCATTAAGTTTTAGCCGTCAAAAAGCATGTTCCGATGAAAAAATTTATCTGTCGCCGTCTTACGGATCGTGGCAAAAACTACCCTCTTCCGGCTCAGATTCTTTTTGGCCAACAGGGTTTAAAGGGCATGACTCACCAGAATCTAAAAATTGGCACTCTAATAAGCATTGTGACTGCAAATACTTTAAATTTGGTAAGATAAATTGTCCACAATGTGAATTTGAAATCCGGGTCAATATGACCCGAAACACCTTGTTCGCCACAAAATGTTAACACCTCAGAGGGATTCCATCCAGAATGTGCCGGAAATCCCAAAAATCATACCCGATCATCATTGATTTGGATGAAACTTGGCACATGAGTTCGGTACGTTGGAAAAAAAAATTCCACTGGTGTTAAGATAATTTGGGTTCAAGAGTAACTTTTGAGATGGGCGTATGTGTTTTTTCCAACATTTTACTTGAAAAATCGTAGTTCAAAAACCATTACATTTAGAGAAAAACTTTATATAAAGGAATTGTAGGGAACTAAAAAACCTTTCTTAAAAAAATATACACAGAAAAAAAAAATTTTTTTTCATCAAGAAAAATCAAAAATAATTACTAAAAATCAAATATCTAAAAAACCGTATTTTTAATATTTTTTTAATTTGTTGTATGGAAATTTTAGGAAAAAAGACACGTTTTAAAAAAAACTCTAGGATGGATGCTTTTATAATAAAACAGTTTTTCAAATAGCGAACTTTGGTGTATATTTCAAATTTTGGTTATTCATTCTTATAAATAAATTTTGATGTTTCAATATGGTTTTGGAGATCATTACAAACAATAATGATGAACATGATAAACCACGTAAACGCAACCGTTTTCAAGATATTTCTGATTTTCTTTCAATAAAATTTCAAAACCTCAAAAAATACGCCCTTTTCATAAATTACTCGTGATATTAAAACAACAATAGCTAACGATTGTTTCTCTTGTGTTTTTAGCCTTTTTAAAACACATGTATGTGCCTCTTACTTACTCTTAACAGCTCGTCGATTGAAAAAGCTTCACTTAAAGTTATAAGACAAAAATAATGAATTATGGTTGGATTTATATTTATATATACCATTTATTAGTCTCGGTCATTGATAATATTACATAAACATTATATAAACTATTGATTGCTTTTATATATATTATGAATCCTGCCTTCTTCGTCATTCGAAAACAGTTTTACAAAAACTTCGTTTTCTGAAATTGGAACGAATGAGTGGTACTTTTGTGTACCTGCAATCGTTTTAGTCTGTCGGTAAATTTCATTCCATTCTGCTACCCCCTGTTCATACTCTTCATGTGATACATAACAAAACGACATTTTTGTTAAACAATCATCACTTTTTTGGTTCGCCCATTCGAATAACTCTAATGCACTTTTTATAGGGTGTTCATGTTGTACAGCAAGGCTTGCATATCTTGCCATTCGTTTTAATGTACCACCAATTGCATCGCAAGGTCCCTTACCGTGGGATGTTGCGAAAAAATGCCATTCAGCATCAATATTGTATTTCTTTTTAAACTTACAAAGGCTTGCAAAGTTCTTCCTTTTTTTATATTGGGATGCTGCCCCGTCAGACATAAACGTAGCTTTCTTTACTTTAATTTTTGTTTGCAAAAAGCTTATTAGTTTTGAAATAAACACCTGCACCGCAATCGTATCATGTTTCAACACTTCTGAGATAACAATAAAACTGATATTTTTATGTATTCCAGATTCCGTGTAATAAATGACAAAAGGGTGAATAGTGGCTTGCTCATTACTCCAATAACTACTTTGAACAGCATCTTGAAAAACAAATGAATAATTTTCAGAAAAATCACAAATTATTATTACTTTGCCGTCTTTAAGACAACTTTTATAATCTCTCAAGAAACTCTGGGATACTAATTGTTCCAACTTTTCACAAAAATAAGCAATAAATTCATTAATTGGTTTAACAAGTGTCTCTAAACTACATCTATCAGTTGAAATCCATTGCTCAAAAGATATTTCAACTAAACCACGTTTTTCTAATTTGTCTGTTAAACTACTCTCAAAATCTGAGAAGCCTGGACATCGTTCGCATTCACGGAGGTAACATTTTTTAGTTCTAGTTGATGAGCTACATAATATTTCTTCAAAACACAATTTATAATCATTCTCGAATGAATATTTTCTAAGACCATGAAGCATCAAGTTAATGTTCTCATGAATGGTGCAAACACAAATGTTATGAGAACCTGTGCTGCCAAGTAATTTGCAATGCTTTGGTCTTAGTGCTGCAAAAGAGCTAAACCCAACAGCATTTTGATGCATCTCTTGAAATTTAATGAAAGCTTCTCTTAATGAACAAACTAAAAGGCGCTTTTGAATATGAACCCTCTTACCTTCACTCCTCACTGAAACGTAGTCGTTCATACCAGGGGTTGCTCGTGTAATCTCATCACTGTCGTAAAATTGCAAAATTTGGTTTTTTATTTCCGGGTTCAGACCGTGTCCCAGCTTTTCGTTAGGGGCAGCTAAAACACCTTCGTGCTTTGCAAGGAATTTAGCTTGTGATACACTGATATAAAAAACGTTTTGAAATTCATAAATTTTGCCTTATGAAGCATCTCAAACGCTAACATTTGTATCTTCATAAGGTTATTATGAATTTTAATAGGTTTCGTATAAATCTCTTACCAACGCATATTGATTCTTTTTATTTTCACCTCAGTTTCGTAATACTACCTTATGATTTTCACAGTCGTCTTTTGGAGGGAAATATCATTGATCAATATTGTGAAATAATAACAAGGCGCCATTAGGAAACATAAACGATAACGTTCGTTATCATTGTAAATAATAATCCTACACGAACTTGAACAAGGTAAGCCTATTCTTGCTCATTTTAAAAATTACCCAATTAAGGATAATATAGTGTCGACGATTATTTATCTAGCCGCCATACCATCATAAATAGATGAAACCCTCCAATGAGCAAATCAAGGTTCTACAGTGGACGTGCTGGATATTTCGTGTTTGCCACATTTCTGCTCCTAATGTGATGAAACGCATCATGGACATTGCACAAGAATAACAAAAATACAGCAATAAAAAAATGCGAACTACTTGTGCCAAGTAGCAAATCAATTCTGGACAGACTTAGTACCGGTAACAGCGGTATCAGCAGTACGCTTTTTTGTGGTTAAATCAGCTTGAAACCCTGTGATGCACTAGTTAATGTTATTAAGGCACTGTTTCTATTGCAAATAAAGGCTTTTTTTTGTTTGCAAACAGATCATCATTTATTTTATTTTCACTCTCGCTATAAACATAATAATAAAAACAGAAAGAAAATGACAAAACTCAATTAACGAATTTCCGATAAACATATCGCATACTATTGACTACCATAATCCGGAACAATGTGTTTCATAAGGTTGTGTAAAGAAACTCAAAGAACTGTTGTATCCACAACAAACCTAATGAAAAAACAACAAGCATAACATTTCATGAGGTAAAAGTATGAAATTCAATCCGATTCCTTGTGGCCAAATTTCATAAGGTTAATGGATGAACTTCTTAAGGTTTTTTTCACCAGTGTACGATGTACTTGTTTGTTATTCCAAATTCTGCCATTACTCTTTGATTTGTCCAAGATTGTGGTAAAACCGAAAGTATCCTTACTTGATCGTCCCTCGAAGTTTCTGGATCAGCATACCGGTCCTTTAGCTGCGCGATTATTTCGTCATATTCGGCTGCTTTCACTTTCAATTGTTCCAGGTCATCCTCCTCCGCTTGATCCCCAAATATGTGTGTCCGAATGCCGTTTGAAACATCTTTGAACTTTTTGCGGGCATAATTTACGTTCAGGAACTTTTTAGCCGATATTGGCGAAACGTTGATTCCAGCTACGCCCTTGTTAAATAGCTCAATATTATGGCGCCTTGAATAATCTTGCACACTGCTATCAGATGGCACTGACATTAATGATATTGCCGATGGCGTTTCCTCGAGACCATACAAGTCTACTTGCCGTGATGTAGATGGTTGTGGATCCATAATGTTAGTAATTGATGGTTTCTCACTAGGCTCCGAAATTGCAGCATGGGATTGTTCCGTTCTATTTAAATGCAAACGACAATTATCACAAATCATCAAAGAAGTGTCCAAATGTGTTTTGCCCATAAACTTGAGTTTTTAGACATTTTGTTCGGTTAATTTACGAAGGTTTTTGAGCACCGTTTAGTGGGAAACGGCATACAACACTTCTTCATGTTAAACTCCATTTTCAGTTCACTCAGATAGATTTTACTGATGAATGCGACTATGTATGAGCATATATATTGGCTGTGGTACCTTTGGAAATGCAGGTATAAAACATCTCTGGTAGTTTACAGGCAGCGTACATTAGCTGTTTTTTATGAGAAGATATTCCTGACATACGTTATAGCTGCTATTTGTCTACCTACCTTAAACAATATGTGTTACTTTCATCGCTACATCACTGAACTGTTCGGAGTGTAGTTTTCACACACTACACCCGACCTCTAACATCGTTGGAGCTTGGCAAAATAGTCAGCAGTTCGATTAATATGCTTCTTCTATATGACCCTCCGCATAATTTCATCATCTGTTCATTTCACACTTGTCGCCCCTGCGACATCTATCTCGCTGTTACTTTCATCGCTTTAGCAAATTCGCTCCCTTCATTCTCTGAGCGGCCCGACCGATACAGCCATAAAACAATTATAAATATATTGATTGCAATATTAAAACAATAGTGCTATTTATCTTGTTCTTTTCAAATGAGTCTTCTTATCATCCTGATATCAAAAGAAAAGAGGACATTAGAGTAATGTGAACGTTATAATATGAAGATCTTGGAAAATTTATCATTTCTGGTGGAAATCTCGATTAACTTAAGAAAAGAGCGAATTTTCTGAGGTTTTTTCATTCTATTGAAATAAAATCCGAAAAATCTCGAAAACGGTTGCGTTCAGGTGATTTATCATTATGATCATTATTGTTTTTAATGATCTCCAAAATCATATTGTATAATTAATTTTCATTTATAATAATGAATAACCAAAATTTGAAATATGCACCAAAGTTCGCTCTTCGGAAAACTTTTTTATTATAAGAGCGTCCATCCTAGAGTTTTTTTCAAAACGTGTCTTTTTTTCTCAAATTTTCACAAAACAAATTTGAAAAATATTAAAAATATGTTTTTTTTTATATTTGATTTTTAGTATTTATTTTCGATTTTTCTTTATGAAATTTTTTTTTTTTTTCAGTGTAAATTTTTTTTACAAAGCCTTTTTAGTTCTCTACAACTTCCCCATATAAAGTTTTTCTCTAAATGTAATGGTTTTTGAACTACGATTTTTCAAGTAAAATGTTGGAAAAAAAACATACACCCATCTCAAAAGTTACTCTTGAATCCAAATAATCTTAACACCAGTGGTTTTTTTTTTTTTCAACATACCGAAGACGTGAACCAAGTTTCATCAAAATCGAAGATAGTTGAGTTTGGTGACCGACCGATTTGGCGTGGAATCAGTCTATACGGGAATCCCGATGTGTTCGTGTTCACAATCATATTGCGAAAATAAAAACCACTACTCCTCCAAAATTTGATATGTTGGACACAGTTGTTGAGTCCTCTTTGGCAGTCCAAAACTTATGCGCAACAATAGAAGCCTGATAGCTGCACGAATACACATTCAACGTTGTGCTTCTGCGTGAACTCGTCGATAAACTTCCTTCACCGATCAAAGTCGACTGGGCAAAACATCGGCAAAATATACCATGCGTAAACCTTACTACCTTTTCAACCTGGTTATACGATTTTGCGGAGACAGTGTGTCTGATTGTTTCGTTACCAAGTGTTGATTCAAAGGCACCTCGTGGGAAAAAGGATCCAGCCAGAGGACAAGGACAAATAAGGCCCTCATGTCTGCACCATTAAATCCGCCATCGAAAAGCTGTGTGGTGTGTAAACGAAGCTATCCTAGCGTTGACAAGTGCGCGCGGTTTGCTGAACTTAGCTATACAGTGCCCATAGAAGCACAGAGCGTCGTGTAAATCTCAACAGGTTTGCGGGAAGAACGGATGTCAATTCAAGCACCATCAGTTGCTGCATAACAACCAACGAGACAACCGTACATCGGCTAGTTTACCATAAAAGGAACTGACATCGGCAGCTGCCGCTCAGAACACAACAAAGCGAGAGTGTAATACGCATCTAAAGTCTACGAACAAGGCCCTATTTCGTGTCGTTCCTGTAATCCTATACGGACCCGAGAAGGCAGTGAATACTCATGCATTCCTGGACGACGGATCGTCCCTTACGTTGATGGATGCTGATCTCGCTACCGAACTGCAACTAAGCAGAACTCCGGAACCTCTATGTTTCCGTTGGACTAGCAACAAGAGTCGTTTGGAGAACGACTCTATGCGGCTGAATTTCGAGATCTCTGGCTCAGGGGAGAATCGCAAGAAGTATCGTCTACTAGAGGTGCATACAGTCTCCAATCTCGATCTGTTTCACCAGTCCGTCGACGCGAAGGAGTTAGCAGAGCAGTACCCATTCCTGTGGGGCATTCCGGTAGAATCTTATCAGGAAATTCAGCCTCGTATACTCATCGGCATCGACAACGCCAACCTGACGCTCCCGTTGAAAGGAAAGGAAGATGGCTTGTACCATCCTATCGCCACGAAAACTTGGTTAGGCTGGATCATACACGGTGGCACAGAACTAAGTGAAGAGATCGTCGGTCATCGCAGTCTTCAAAGTTGTTCCTGCGGTGGGACTAATGGTGATGCACTCCAGAATGCGGTGAGCGAATATTTCTCGGTCGAAGGCATAGGCATATCCACACCTGAACACTCCTTTTTGTCAACCGAGGACCAGCACGCCCCAGAAATCCTCAAGACCATCACACAAGATGAAAGTGGACACTACGTATGTAAATTGCTTTGGAAGTATGACAATCTTCACCTTCCGAACAGCAAACCCATGGAGCTACAGCGGCTGCGTTGCTTAGAGTCACGTCTGCAGAAGGATCCTGAATTGACAACAGTACTGTGAACGAAAATCAGTGAATACCTTGAGGGATACATCCGTAAGCTGACAGAAAAGGAGCTGTCGGAAATACATAATCGAGTATGGTATCTTTCAATCTTTCCCGTCTTCAACCCGAACAAACCGGTTAAGGTTCGTATCGTTTGGGATGCGGCAGCCAAAATCAACGGAGTATCTCTGAAATCAATGCTATCAATCGGACCGGATCAGCTGACTTCCCTCGTGTCCATACTTATCCAGTTCTGTGAGAATAAGGTAGCGATATGTGGTGATTTTAGGGAGATGTTTCACCAGGTGTGGATGGCGATAGACGACCAAAATTGTTTAAGGTTTTTATGGAGGGAGAACCCGACGGATGCCAAACCGAGCACTTACATTATGCAGGTGATGACGTTCAGGGCATGTCGTTCACCAAGTTGCGCCCAATATGTCAAAAACTTAAACGCTGAGAAGCACACTGGACAGCACCCGGAAGCGGCCAAAGCAATCGTCAAGAATTACTATGTGGACGATATGCTAGCAAGTAAGGAGACCGAGGAAGAGGCGGTTCAACTTGCTCGAGATGTTCGACACGTCCATGCCAAAGCCGGTTTTGAGATGCGTAATTGGATTGCAAATTCTCCAGCGGTTCTCGCGGCATTGCAGAAGGAACGGGTTGACGAAAAGAGCCTGAACCTTGGATCGGAACTCACCACCGAAAAGGTTCTAAGTAAGGGGTGGTGGTGCACAGAAACGGATACACTCACTTTCAAGCTATCGCCGAAGCAGGACGTAGATCTATTGTCAGGTAAGCGGCGTCCAACCAAGAATGAGGTGTTGCGTACACTGATGGCCATATTCGACCAGCTCGGATTGTTTTCACACCTGCTGATATTCCTCAAGGTCTTGCTGCAAGAGATTTGGCGTTCGGGAGTCGGCTGGGATGACGAAGTTGCAGAATACCTCAACGAGAAATGGGAAAAGTGGCTGAAGGTGCTCCCGTCGGTACAGGACGTCTGCATGTCAAGATGCTACCGGCTGCTTACGTCGATTAACACGGAAACCAATGTACAGTTACACACGTTCGTCGACGCCAGCGAGGATGGTTACGCAGCTGTAGTGTATCTACGTTTTCAGCAGGGCAGCACCGTGGAGTGTGCAATCGTTACGGCGAAATCCCGGGTGGCCCGGTCAAGTTCGTTTCGATTCCGAGGCTTGAGCTACAGGGTGCAGTCATAGAAGCACGACTAGCGAACACGGTTTCAAACAGTTTGTCTTTCAAGGTGGATGAAAAATTCTTCTGGACTGACTCACGTGACGTGCTGTGCTCGATTCGATCGGAACACCGTCGGTATTCACAGTTTGTGGTGTTTCGAGTCAGCGATGTTCTAGAGATCAGTGAGATCGCGAACTGGAGATGGGTCGGCACAAAGGATAACGTAGCGGACGAGGCCACCAAGTGGCAACGACTGCCAGATTTCGGAAGTGGAAGTCGGTGGTTCAATGGACCAGAATTTTTTAGACAGAACTGTGCTAACTGGCCTGTCGAGCCGTTCACAACCGGTTCTACTGAGGAGGAGATTCAACACCACATGTTGCACCACAGCGTCGTTCTAAAATTCTGTATTAACGTGGAGAGCTTCAGTAGCTGGAAACGGTTAGTCGGCACGGTAGCTTTCGTGTTCAGATTCTTAAAGAACAGTCGAAGCAAGGCTACGGGAATCCAGCGTAAAGTTGGCCCAGCGCAGTGCTGCAGCAAGCATCGAATTACCTCTTCAGGCAGGCGCAGAAGGAATCCTTTCCGGAGGAAGTCAGCATTTTCTCGAGTAGCAAAGCTCAGACGAAGGCACTCCCTAAGCAAAGCACGATCTACACGATGAACGCGTTCATAGACAACCAACAAGTGATCCGCATGCGCGGAAGAATCAGCAGGTGTGAATATGCTACGATGCACGCGCAGAACCCAATCATCCTTCCGAAAGATCACCACATCACACAACTGGTTGAACGGGATTATCACGAGCGTTATCATCACCGTAACCACGAGACCGTGTTTAACGAGCTACGCCAGAACTTCCGGATACCAAAGCTGCGGGTGGTTTTTCGAAACGTGAAAGCAAACTGTCAGGTGTGCGAAAATCAGAAGGTGACTCCCCAACCTCTGCCAATGGGTGATCTTCCAGAAGCTAGACTGACGGCATTCAGTAGACCATTCACCTTTGTGGGCGTGGACTACTTTGGTCCATTCTTGGTGGCAGTAGGGCGAAGATCTGATAAGCGGTGGGGCGTTCTAGTGACATGTTTGACGACACGGTCGGTACACATTGAGATCGCGCATACACTGAATGCGGACTCGTGTATTATGGCGCTCCGAAACTTCATGGCTCGTCGAGGCGTTCCGAATCAAATCTTCAGGGACCGTGGCACCAACTTCGTTGCCACAAGCAAGGCGGCCCTGTCAGAATTGGATCAGGAGCGGATAGTCCAGGAAATCACCAGTTCCAACACTGAATGGCGTTTTCTTCCTCAAATATCTCCCCATATGGGCGGATCCTGGGAATGGCTAATCCAAACCATAAAACGCAACCTGCAACAGATCTAACCACGGTGCTTTCTAAGCGACGAAGTTCTTCGTAATTTGCTGATCGAGATCGAAGGCATCATCAACTCCCGACCATTAACACACGTGCTGGCAGACGATCCAGAGGCTCCTGTGCTTACACCGAACCATTTTATTCTGAATTCATCCAATGGTCTTAAACCAGCAACGCTGCTCGACGACAGCGCGGTGGCATTGAGGCGTTCGTGGCGTACTTCGCAAGTAGAAACAAACATCTTTTGGCGGCGCTGGGTTCGCGATTACTTGCCGGACATCACACGGCATACAAAATGGTTCAGCGACGTCAAGGCGATTGAGGTGGAAGATTTTACGGTCATTGTCGACCAAGGACATCCGCGAAACTAATGGCTCAAGGGCCGGGTCATCTACGTGAACAAAGGTAGAGATGGGTTGTTAAGGTCTGCTACGGTGCATACGATGTCAGGCATTTACGAGCGTCCGGCGACGAAGCAGGTGAAGCCTTCCCGAACGATCCGACTCTTAAGACGTGTGGCTTAAGCGCCACTCCAGAAGGGAGACCACACGCCCAATGTTAGTTTGCCCGGTTGAGCCTCTTCTAAGGCCGAGTCCATTTAAGTAAAATCTTTGGATCAGACCAGCTGGCTTGCAACATAAAACGACCAAGCGGACAACCCTAACGTCATACGCCACTACATTCACGATAGTCACTCAGAGACCGCGGAGAGAATCGCTCATACTCAAACCTCCATTTACCAGAGATTCCTTTTCATCATTGGTAGTCTCGACACCCGCCACTAGACGTCGCACCGATCTTCATGCGGACTTTCTCTCCCCAACATACAAATTCAAACACGAGAGAACGGAATCACCAAACTAAATCGAGGACGCCAAGTGATGGAAAATATCTTCATTAATTAAATAGCATTTGTAGCGCTAACAGAAAACATTTATTGTTGTATTGTAATTTTCACATCCTATTATAGTGTTTGTTCGTCCCTCTCTCCTTCTGTGTGCGATTATTCTCACTCTCTCTAAACTAACCTAGTGTGCTCAAGTGCTTGTGTTCTACTCGATGATGTGTGACGTCACAGAACCGGCAACACAGCTCCATGCGAGTCTGTGCCCCTTCGACAAACTGAATTTTAGGCGGCGTCAGAAACGGCCTACATTCACGAGACCGGAAAGCGTGGCACGGAACTCGGAACTAATAATAGCGCATGGCTATCTTCAGTCTTAGACTGGCAAAAAATCACTCCGTGGCGCCCTCACAAGACGCCACACTCCAAAGCAAAGAAGGGCTTGACTCACCAGCTGTTGTTGGCTTACGATCGATGACCTGTCGACGGGTTCGATGATCTCGATCGACGATGTGCTCAATGGCGATCAATGGTGAATTGGCGAATGGAATGGCGCCAAGTGCTATGGCGATACGCGTGCCACTTCGATGGAGGTTACTTTGCCGTACCGGTATGTTGACGAACCGGCGTGGAACTATCCACCGGAGATCCCCAACCGATGTGTTGTTGGATCGGTTCACTTCCGGCGGGTTGACGGTGGCCGGTAAAATCCGTCCGACGGGGAGAAGCGACTGCGTTTTAAGCGCGTATCAACTACTGCGAATTGAAAAGAAGCAACTACAACAGAACAATGAACACAAGCACGCATATTGATTACATGAACAGCACATTTTGAGCACAATAAATTACCTGTACTAGTTTTTAGCTTTTTCCCAATCGCACAAACTTTGTCACACACAATTCGTTTTTCCTAATTCTATGGACGAACAGATTTTTAATTAATTAGGATATTAACATCACTTTTGAATACCATATTTTAAACAAGAAAAACGACCACGAGCAAACGCGCACACTTCAAATTCGTTGAGATGTCACGGACAGAATGAACGAGACCGTGAATCCTCAGATTAAAGTTAGCAAACCTATCGTGAAACTGGATGTACAATGAAACTTATTTCGGTTAGTTGACCAGCCGTCTCTTTCCTTTTTTAACTATAATTTAAATGGGCCCCCTTAGGAAAGATTTCATGCGAATGCTTGTGTTTACTGTCTCTGTGTGGGACAAGACGAAACATAATCTACAAAATTGAACCCACATTACATATTTGCATGCCTGACTATTCACTGGCTCTCGCTAATACACGTACACCAAAAACTTCATCAATACTAACATTATCATCACGTTTCCAACACCTATGCCATCTACGGCTCTACGGAAACATGCTCTAATGTAACATAAATATCTCCTAACGTCTCTCAGAGAGAATTTCTCTCCCGACACTCATGACACCCAGAAGTTGTACTCCCCTCTACTATGAGAAACGTCAAACTAAAAGGTAAACATTGCGAAGTGTAGTAGAAGTAGATATTGAACAAAGTTAATAGGTAAATTTTCTAATGAAAACGATTGGAAAAAAAAGTGTTAAACCATAGATAGTGAACGGAAATGAAGGTACCGAACTGTGAGTAATATTTTTTTATTCTTTTATTTTTCTAGGAAGTGATTGTGAAGCTGAATGACGGAGGCAACTCGATGATCGGAAATACGAGTGACTCGTTTGTAACTGGCCAAGTTATTGGATTACGATCTCGTTTTGAAGACCACTTCGCCGGCCGGATGAGGCAGCTTCAACAAGATCGGATGGAAGAGACGTATGTTTCCAATGTTATATGTATCCCATGAATTTTAACTAATATTATTATTTGTTATTTTAGGTACTACTGGACGGAAGAAAGAAAAGGCATGAAGGGAGACAAAAAAAACAACACAAAGAAAGTGGTGACCGAAAACTTAATTTAAACTTTGATATGTAATTTATATTGTGCAATTAAATCTCCTTATTTTAAGTAATAACATAGATTTACGAACTATCATTGTGAACTCCATTACTAACATTATTTATGCTCATTTGAAATTTTCCCTTTTCTTCTCCATTTAAGCCAATTTTAAAATTTCCAATAGGGTGCACCCTTTTGCATCCAGCTATTGGGTAGTATTTCCTGGTGTTTTAAAACTAGAACCAGTCACTGAAGATGTTGTTGCTTTTACTCGATTGACTCGGGTTGCTCAACATCTTTCCATACGGAAGACTTCCTGAGTCTGTTTCTATCAGCATGTGATTATCCCCAAATCAAACTCACGATTCCTTCTTTCCATTGTCGGTACTGCTCATTATCACCCTACGGCTCCAAGCTTCTCTTAATAAGATCATCGCCAGGGAACTTCCCATGGCTCTTTCTGAATTCCGGTCGAGGGGATCGCTTAAACCAACAACTGCTTCCTTCAAGGGTTCTATTACGAAAAGACCATTTTATTCCACAATCCAACACATTGCAAAGCTTCTTCTTGGACTGAAGAGTAGTCCAAGGATGCCCCTAGTAAATAAAAGTTTTTGTAGGAGCGGCAACTGATTCGACAGTGCCAAGCTTTGCAAAAGGGATTAAGTATGTTTTCACTGGAGCGGAGCTTCAACAGTGTAATGGTAACTCTTGGATGCTTTGCAAGAGTATCATAGCTGAACAACCCCACGTTGGGCGCCAATTTGTAGCCTTCCCGAACGATCCGACTCTTAAGACGTGTGGCTTAAGCGCCACTCCAGAAGGGAGACCACACGCCCAATGTTAGTTTGCCCGGTTGAGACTCTCCCAAGGGTGAGTCCATTTAAATAAAATCTGTGGATCAGACCAGCTGGCTTGCCACATAAAACGACCAAGCGGACAACCCTAACGTCGTACGCCACTACATTCACGATAGTCACTCAGAGACCGCGGAGAGTACCGCTCATACTCAAACCTCCATTTACCAGAGATTCCTTTTCATCATTGGTAGTCTCGACACCCGCCACTAGACGTCGCACCGATCTTCATGCGGACTTTCTCTCCCCAACATACAAATTCAAACATGAGAGAACGGAATCACCAAACTAAAACGAGGACGCGAAATGATTCTTCTTCTTCTGTTATTTTTGAGAGGGACTTTAACCCTTCGGGTCATTCGTCCCTGCGCGAAGTGATGGAAAATATCTTCATTATTTAAATAGCTTTTGTAGCGCTAACAGAAAACATTTATTGTTGTATTGTAATTTTCACATCCTATTATAGTGTTTGTTCGTCCCTCTCTCCTTCTGTGTGCGATTATTCTCACTCTCTCTAGACTAACCTAGTGTGCTCAAGTGCTTGTGTTCTACTCGATGATGTGTGACGTCACCGAACCGGCAACGCAGCTCCTTGCGAGTCTGTGCCCCTGCGACAAACTCAATTTTAGGCGGCGTCAGAAATGGCCTACATTCACGAGACTGGAAAGCGTGGCACGGAACTCGGAACTAATAATAGCGCATGGCTATCTTCAGTCTTAGACTGGCAAACAATCACTCCGAATTACCTTTACTAGTACTTAGCTTTTTCCTAATCGCACAAACTTTGTCACACACAATTCGTTTTTCTTATTCTATGGACGAACAGATTTTTAATTAATTAGGATATTAACATCACTTTTGAATACCATACTTTAAACAAGAAAAACGACCACGTGCAAACGCGCACACTACAAATTCGTTGAGATGTCACGGACAGAATGAACGAGACCGTGAATCCTCAGATTAAAGTTAGCAAACCTATCGTGAAACTGGACGTACAATGAAACTCATTTCGTTTAGTTGACCAGCCGTCTCTTTCCTTTTTTAACTATAATTTAAATGGGCCCGCCTTAGAAAAGATTTCATACGAATGCTTGTGTTTACCTACTGCCTACCTTATGGAACTAAAATTCAAATTTCTTAGATCTAATTGATTATATACAAAATTATACAAATTTCCTGATCGCTATACTGGTTGTCCTGGAGGTTCGACGCGATGAGCAGGTAAGCCAGGGACCTGGCGTACCCGGGGGGTATTGTGACGATCTCTCGGTTGACGCGTCTCACCAAGGCGACAACAATGAGCGCGTCCACGCATGATCAGGAAGCTGTCACATGATCAAGACTGACTCTCGGTCGTTTTTTACTTCCCATACAATACTGCCAGAAGAAAAACAAAATGGAACGGAACAAAGGGAGACAAACATTCTTTTTGTGAAAAGTGCTGTGGAAAATTTAATTATTAAAGGCTTACAATCAAGCCTGTTACATAGATACTGTTTGCTGAAGGTATTTTCTGGATTAAAATTGAGGTTTGCTGCCTCGATATTTGTGTGATCGAATTGGAAGAGGAAGTGATATTCATAGATATAGCACTAGAAACGCGTATGAAATAAGAACACCGAATTTCTTGACATGCGCTTCACAAAACTCATTCTATTTTAAAGGAATAAATGCTTTCAATTCGATGCCAAGGCACATTAAACGTACGCCAACACTTTCAGAATTTAAAAGACTATGTATTTCACACGTTTAAACTGTTTGCTAGACAGTAAGCAAATTTTTTAAATCATTTATGAAGATTGTATCTGACGATGTTTTACTGATATAAAACGGATTATTTTGTATGGACTATTTCTTGTACTTTTATGTTACTTTTTTTTTTTTAAATGAAGATTGTATTTGGACGAAGATCTTTACAAACGGATTATAATGAGTTGGGTATTTTCTTTTTATATACTTTTTTCTCACTTTTATCAACACTACAAACTATTTAGTTCGTCACGGTAATGATGATGGAAATTTGTTTCATGTTGTTGCAGTTAAAAAAAAATTAAATAAAGAAAGAAGTCTACAAAAGTTTGAGCCTCGCGCGCGGGATACAGGTATAAAGGACTTCTTTTGAATTCATGAAAAAAAATTGGCCTCTTATGCTTGAGAAGTTACCATGAAATAGTAGTGGGTTGTCTGGCTGATTGTCGGGGAATTCCTTGCCAATTGTGTTGTGGTTGAAAGTAAAAGTTTGACTAGGGCCGGTCCAGGATTTTTTCAGTTTGGAAATTTTCTCGATTTCCCTTATTAGGGATATCCTTGGTCAGCCCAAAACTAAGGTGCCGGTTCTATTTGTGTTGGAACTTCATTGACTCTGTAGTGGGCAGGATCGGATATTGGCTTGTCTTTTGATAATGTCCTTAAACGGAATTCTGTGATTTGAATTGTAATAGGATTTCCTGATCGCTGGGATTACTTGCGAACATATGTGGTTGACATCAATAGCTTTTCACAATTATATCGCTGTAATGCAAATGAACAGTTTTTGAAGAAGTTTACACCTGAAGATGAAATCAGTTCGGTATTTTGCATAACTGGTTGAATTGCTTTAAATAAATTATCTAATAGATAAATCGTCTAGCTCAAACCTTTGTAGGGGTAAGTGGCGGGACCATCATCATCATCATCATCAATTTATTGAGTTACAGTTAATTAAAACTAATTTTGCTTTACATGAACTTAAAACTAGATCGAACACTACAATCACGTTAGTCGAGTGGTATTCCTCTGCTAGGTAGACACACGTCGTAAATTAATCGTAAATATGGACCTAAAACTAAAAGAGATAACACGGAATCATATATATGCAAATTACAGGAAGTACAGGTACACTATCTCTGAGGAAATAAAATCGGCAGGAAACGAAAACAGGAAGAAGAAAAGAAAATAGTAAGAGCATTAAGCGTAAGTTCATGAAATTTCATAAGCTCTATAAATAATATCATAACCTACCTATTCTGCAAGTTGTAGGATATTTTTAATGTTAATTAAATACATTGGTAATACGGAATCCAATCTTGCTCTTTTTCTTCCCGTTGGCCTAACGCTAACACTAATTGATTCCGCAAATTCCCAGTGACTGATCTTGTGCCTTCTTGATAGTCATGGCAAAAGCAAGCCGGATCGGAAATTGAAGACGCTTGAAGTAAAACGGCAAATTATTCGGGACCATGGGAATTTGTGGAATCAAAACGTCTCCACATTTGCTCTTGAGAAAGGTTGTCTCGATCACGTTGCTCATAAAAATTTTAACGGTAAGTCTGGTGCCATTGCAAAGTCGTGGTCGGATATTTCGCAGCATCATAATCGCCGAATCGACTTTCAACTGAAGATTATGCGGTGGCAAACCTGGCAATTCTAGAGAATTCAGAAATTCTTTCATTGTGCCAACCGATTTATTCGAAACAACTTATTTCTGGAATTACGCTTTGAATGGCCACAATGCGATCGTTGACGTCTTTATTTTTCGAGCCAATATTTTCAATGCTTGGAAAAACTCTTTGAATTAGTTCTTGTTTCAATGCAGTGAAATTGCAAAATTCACTTGGCAACATAGTTAGTCCTGTTAATGTGCCAGCTATGATTGTCCTATTTCCAATGTCCAGTAATGTCTTAGAAATCCACGGTTTCATTTTGCAACTGAACCCGCATGTTTAAAGTCAGTTTAAGTGTATTTCCTTGCCGGTACAAATTCGAAGATTTCAATCAAGCGTTGGTTTCATCAGCAGCTGTTGATCTTGGAATGATAGCGAATATCATCGGCGAGCAATATCAATGCACCACCGAAGAGATTGTTGTTTCCACGCAGATCTTGTATTGTTCGATTCGATGCTTCCAGTGATTTTGTAAGCGCCATCGTGCATTCATCCCAAACGATTATTTTGCATTGCTTCAGAACTTTGGCTATCGCACATGTCTTGGAAATATTACTAGTCGGGTTTTCAGTGATCTGCATAATCAGTGGGAGCTTCAAAGCAGAGTGTGCCGTTCGTCCGGCATCCAACGACATAGCAGCGATTCCTGAAGATGCCATTGTTAATGGCTGGACCACAACTGACACGTTGTGGATGCGTTCGCGTGAATTTGATAGATGTTCCATAGGTTTTCTGTAAAATTTACTTCTACGGAACGCAACCGTATCTATTGTGGGTGACCCTTAAGGCAATCATACCTTGCGACCGTATTGTTGCCAAAAGAAATGTTTTTCCCGTCCCGAAACGCGTCAATGAAATATATAGCACTATTTCCATAATTGATTACTGTCATGATTTTGTCGTGAACATGTTTTGCTGTTGGTTCATTTTTTCATTTATGCCCACATTTTTGCTCAATTATTTACAGTTGTGTTGTTGCTCGCGCTGCAATACTTGAATGCTGTGTGTATTGGACGATCGGACAAAACCATACCCAATTGTGTCAATAATTTATTTGCAATCATAAGACACCCATCTTCGATCAACACCATTGCTTCATTATGCATTTACACGGTGATTTGCACTTCTGGATTTGAAGTTACATTTCTGGATTTGAAATTAAGTGACGCATCCTATGTAAAACATCATCCGTCATATCGTCCATTAATTTGTCCCATACATCTTTGGATACGAAAGAAAACATTTTGAGAACATGTATGAATTGCAAATAATGTTTTTATTTGATTTCGATGTAATAAAAATATTGCATAAGTAAGCGGTTATTCCCAATTTGTATCATATATAGCAATTGTAACTTTTGGCAAGGCTTCGAATGCATTCCTTGCCGAACGTTCGAGTGTGATAGTTCTGAGTATAGTTAGCTCCGCAATCGAGTACGATTTGGTTTTTGGTTTTTTTCAAACGATCGTGGTTATTTTTCTGCACTAAAGCTGGTGCAACAGCTGGTCAAAAAGTGCCACAGTGCGACGTTCGGACGAAGGAAGTGGCCTTTACAGGCGAGCTTTGTGAAGGACCATTCAAAGACCCGTCATCGACACCGAAAGTCAGAAAAAAATTGTTCCCAACGACGGCACTCATCATCATCATCATCATCAACGGTACCATAACCTCAGCATCACCGCACCATTCCATCGCGTCGGTCGAGGCTTTGTTCCCCACGCACGCTTTTCAATAGCCTGTGTACAGACCGGCAAGTAGCAGCCGCATCATACCAAATTGCCAAACGATAGGTAAACATTTCGTTGTATTTCCACTTTGCTCCACTACTGACTGACGATAGAGGATAATCCCCCTAGCAGGCAGAAGTACCTTTCCGGTAAAAATTATTTCATTTTTTTTTTTTGGTTTATATATATATAACGTTTAACCGATTTTAGTCAGTTTTGGCCATTGTATTGGTATTTTTTTGAATTTCCAAGCAAAAATACGAAACCTTTGAATATATCAATTTTTGTATGAAAAAAATACAAAACAAATAGTTTTTCTTGAATTTGACTGCGAGGGGCCTCAACGACTCCTTGTTTTAGTATTTTTAAATGAAAGAGCATTCAATTTTACATAACATATCAAAAAATTGGAGATGTTCTGCGTGTCGTTTTGGAGATACAATTTTTTAAATAATAAATCATTACTCTTCATTTTATACATCACCCGCCTGTAGAAACGATGAAGATGCATGGTAGATTACCATGCGTCTCCATCCAATCAAACCTATGACTAATGAAATCTATGAGTTACTTACAAACTTAGTATAACATTCGAATCAGTCTTTAAGGCTTTCCGTTAACCACACAGACCAATTGCTATTTTTTGACGATTACCTTTTCAAATAAATAAGGCTTTAAAATTTCAAATATTTTTGCTTAGTGTAAGTTCCAAGAAAAAAACACTTTAAAGCCGCGCGACATGATGAACATGTTAAAAAATAAGAAAAACACTTTTATACATTTATTTTTATTTATTAAGTTTTTTCATAACAATTTTATACATTTTTCTTCCGTTGAAAATGAATTTTGTTTCACAATAATATACTCTTCGTTTTGAGGCTTAAAACTATGGAATGACTGAGTCCCTGAAATTTGCTTCACACGTGTGTAACGATTTTTTAATTTTCTTTCCATTTTATTATAGTCGGATTCCGAAAAAAATTGATAGTGTATTTTCGAGTCTGGCTTAGAAATAGCCCATGAATAAAGTTCTTCGGCCGTTGTTATGTGATGATCTTGCAAACTGGCTTTCGCAGCATTTCGTTTCAATACGCCTCCCAAAGCATCACAAGGGTCCTTTCCATGACAAGTAGCGAAAAAATTCCACTCGGCATCTATGCCAAAATCTTTTGCATGTTGCACAAATTAAAAGCGGTCATTTTATTTTTGTATTGGCTTCAGATCCATCTGAGAAGAAATAAATTTTCTCTAAACCTGATAACTTACTTTTTATGAACGCTATGCATTGAGTCAAAAAAGACGCACTGCGACATGATTATGTTTAGTGAAATCAGCAATTGCAATAAAACTGGTAAACTTCAAATCATTTGATTCTTCATCTTTAAAATAAATAGCACAAGGGTGAATAGTACATTGAGCGTTTGCCCAATGAAAGCCTTGAACTGCATCCTGCTCAACGAATGAATAATTCTCCGAAAAATCACAGATTATGATACACTCAGTAGCTTTTAAATTGTTTTTCACGTGTTTTAAATAGTTTGCCTGTCGCTCAGCTGTAAAGTTATGTGGCAATAAATTGAGTAATTTTTCTAAAAAAGTATCAATAAATTCTTGTGTGTCCATTTCAACTAAGTCCAAACTGCATCTTTCTGCTTGACGCCATTGTTTAAATTGTAATGATTTAACGTGACCGTTATTAAGAATGGTCATAAGTTCTACCGCCAAAATTTGCATTCCCGGACAATTTTCGCAACATTGCTGCCAGCAATGCTCATTTGGATTTTGACAAATTATTTTTGAAAACATATCATGGTAGGACTGAACACCATCTGGAAGTAATTGTTTACTTTGGAGTGTTTTAAAAATCAATTTAACGTTTTGGTGGTAAATGCAAACGCACACCGTATGCGTGCCACTTGTTCCTGCCAAAATGCAGTGTTTTGGACGGTTACTGGCGAACATCGAAAATCCAATCTTAATATCAGGATGAGTATTTTTAAATATGGAGTACGCCTCTTGCAAATTGCATAAAACTAACCTTCTTTGTATGTAGATCCTACCTTCTTCATTGTTGGATATCAAATAATCCCTTTTTCCCGGGCACACACGACTTATATCGTCGCTATTATAAAAATTACGAACACGCATTAGCGTTTCCTCTCTAACGAAGCTCTACTAATCCTCTTTTTAGGCACTGACATTATTCCCTCCTGTTGTTGTAATACTTTCACTTGGTTGGCCATATATTGGGAAACATCAAACTCTTGCATAATCCTATATGTAGACCAACTTTTGGGCAGTGTGGTTAAAATCCTATACCGCTCATTGCTATCTTTTGTTTCCTTAAATTTATCCTTAAGCTGTGTTAGCATTTCATTATCGTCAGACAAAAACGTGTTATTGGTGGTACCGATCGATTCATAGCTGGTTGTTTCCAATGAGCCTGTAAATAAATATAACAAATTATTGATTAAAAATTGATTGATTGGAAATCATGCAAATAATTTCTATTTTATTATTTACTTTGGTAGGGAAAAGGAACAATGCCGGACGGTCCTGCAAGGGCAATCGTTTCGTGACTGGTTGCTTCGCACGATTCTAAAAGAATGTAAAAATAAAAATGTTCCAGTAACAATTGCAAGAGAAGAATTCAAATTAAAACAGAATTATATGAACTTTTATATAACATACCTGTAGTGCCTATACTGGATGGTCCTGTAATGGGTTCTTCGGTCATGGTATCAATGTGCTTATACAATTTCTTGTAGCAACTTTGACAAATGAAAGAGCTACTCTCATCAATTTTAACCTTTTTTCCACAGCATGGTCGTACAATTTTGCGTTGATTTTTCTGGAACACGAACTCAACACCCAAACACTACAAATTGAACACTTACGTTTCATTTTACGATATTCTTTGATATAACTGTTCTGATATGATACTTTGTTTTCAACTGGTAACTTCTTACATAAATTTCCGTGTTTTATATGATGTTTATATTGTACCTACGATCAAGTGAAGTGAGCTGCAGCCTAGACTACAATAGGTATTGAATTGTTTCTCGGCTGTAGCGATCAGGTCTATTTGCAGACGGGAGCGAGTAGAGCGGAATTTCTAAAGCGAGAAAGCAACAGAATAACAGATAACGCAAGCGAGCGACGAGTATGAAATGAAAGAGATGTTGTTCACTCTGCTGCTTCTCCGCTTTAGAAATTCCACTCTACTCCCTCCCGTCAGCGAGTAGACCTGATCGCTACAGCCGAGAAACAATTCAATTCAATCTCACAGGTCGATAAACATTCTACATCTACAGTAGGTAGTCAATACGTATCAACGGTTCTTCTTTTAAATAATAATACCAATGCCCCTCTGTGTAACGAAAAGAATGTTAGGTAATCAAATTGTCAATATCTACCTAAAGTCTCATTAGTCTTAGTTGCTATAATATTATATAATTATGTCAAGTAAATATTATTTATTATATAATATTTACTTGACATTCTGTGACCTACTCATAGATTTCATTAGTCATAGGTTTGATTGGATGGAGACGCATGGTAATCTACCATGCATCTTCATCGTTTCTACAGGCGGGTGATGTATAAAATGAAGAGTAATGATTTATTATTTAAAAAATTGTATCTCCAAAACGACACGCAGAACATCTCCAATTTTTTGAGATGTTATGTAAAATTGAATGTTCTTTCATTTAAAAATACTAAAACAAGGAGTCGTTGAGGCCCCTCGCAGTCAAATTCAAGAAAAACTATTTTTTTTGTATTTTTTTCATACAAAAATTGATATATTCAAAGGTTTCGTATTTTTGCTTGGAAATTCAAAAAAAAATACCAATACAATGGCCAAAAATGACTAAAATCGGTTAAACGGTTTAGGAGTTATAAATTTTTGAAAATTGAAGATTTTGAAAAATCACGATTTTTTGGACCAGTCTAACGCAGAAAGGTCCAGTCTAATAACGAAATAAAAAAATACGGGTCTAATATTTTTCGATGTTGAACAATCCTACCGAATATTATAAAATTCTGAGAGATCGTATAACTTGTTTTCATGGAATTGCTGTATATATATATATATATATATATATATATATATATATATATATATATATATATATATATATATATATATATATATATATATATATATATATATATATATATATATATATATATATATATTATTTTTTTTTTTTTGAGTTTATATATTTATTATTTTGAATTTATTATTTATTATATTGAATTGAGTAATATAATTTAATTCTCCTCGTTGGCGGTCTAAGTCCCCACGGTGGATGAAAATAATTCGAACAGGGGTTCGGAGGAGTTGGGTAATTCGGATGATTATATTTCTCCCATTCTGTTACCTTTTCCTCATTTACCATTTATGGATACAGGAGAAGCTTCGGAGCCAAATCCAACTGAAGCAACTTCTGGTGCACCCTCCTCCGAGCTTCCCCACCCGAAAGCTTATCCAGCCGGTCCTTTTCTGGTTTTTTTACGGCAAAGTCGTTTCGGAGCATTCAAGATATAACCTCTCCCAGTCGCAGTAAGCTTTGCATCACTCTTAGTGATCGCGAAGAAGCTAACAGGATTGTTGCCTCAGAGCTCTTTTCTCTAGAATACCACGTGTATCTTCCCTCGAACGTAGTAGAAATAGCCGGAGTGGTCACCGAACCGTTTTTATTTATTTACCGAACCGTTTTTGACATCAAGTCCCATGGAACTGGTGGGTTTAAAAATCGTGCCGTTCCATCAGTTCAGGTACTTGATGTCAGACAAATGAACCATGTGTCATCCGATGACACAAAAAAGCCCTCAAACTTGTTTCGTGTGATCTTTTCTGGAGCTGCCGAATTTCCTCGTGTTGGGGAAGCTTCGTTTACCTGTTTGCCTCTATGTACCGACGGTCATGCACTGTGACAAGTTCCAGCAGTTGGGTCATACTGCACCTTACTGCTGTAACAAAGCACGATGCGGCAAATGTGGTGAGCAACATGTGGAGGGTCCCTGCAGTACGGACCCCAAGTGTAGAGGAAAGGCTTGTAAGATGGAACGGTTTGAAGATGGATTATTGCCACTTTTGACATTCATAGCGACAAAACGATCGCGCTGACAAGTGTTAACCTCATTTTTTACTATTCTTCAATTTTCATTTGCTTTTGGAGTAAATACACTCATTCGATCTAGCTCTTTCAGGTATCATTGTTCAAAAGTGGTGGAATAATTAATACAGCAATTATTTCTTGTGCTTAGTAAGTGGACATTTTTCATCGATATCAAAAGGTTGACATTTGTGTTGGCTAGCATTTTTGGTGTATTTTTATGATCCAAAGGCATTTCCAAACAAATCGTTAAGCGAAACAATTTTTTGATATTTTGTGTTAATGGCGTCATGTTTGTAAGATGGAACACTGTTGAGCTTGTACGATTGAACACATTTTTTTCGTTTTAAATCATATGAATGACATTTTTTATTTTTAAAAATGGCATGGAATCAATAATAAATTGAAATATAACAATACATTTTTTGAAATTGCAATTTTCGATGAATTTCGAAAAAGGCCATAATTTTTTTTGATGACTATAAATAATCAGTTCCGAGGGCAAACTTGAAGCCCTTTAGTTCCTCTTTCGAAAGATCATCGAAAAAACAAAAATTATACATGTTACAATCAAAAACCGAATCGTGTTCCATCTTACAAGCCATTTATTGAAATTGCAATTTTTTATGGTGTTCGAAAATGGGCCATATTTTTTTTATTGATGACTATTAATAATCAGATTTTTGAGCAAAGTTGAAGCCTTTTAATTTTTTCTTTCGAAAGATGTCTTTGGATTCGCGAAAAAATAAAAATTATACATGTTACGACCAAAAAACGGATCGTGTTCCATCTTACAAGCCTTTCCTATATATGCTATGGGGAAGCTCCACATGATCTCACTGTATGCCCTAAGTATATAGAGCAGGAGAAACACCAAATTCGTTTGCTGCAGCAGCGGTCGAAGTGGTCTTATGCAGAGATACTTAAAAAGATCCCACCGGCCGCTGTTCCACCAGCCCTACCAGACAACAATATATTTTCTTCCCTGCCCACAGATGATCAGATAGATAGATAGATGACTTTGAGGATGCTGAGGAGTACTCTGTTGTTTAGACGGGAGCGAAGAGAAAGCGCGCAAAAGCAAGACGTCAACGGCACCGTCAGCAAGCATCTCTGAACGCGCTGACTGTAGAACAGGCTCCCTACCCTCCTCTGAACAATCTAAGAAGTGGTGGCAATACAAAAAAAGTTTCTCCTCCAGGTTTTTAACCACTGGCTGGTGACTTTCAAGCACTTCCGGGAAAATCTAAAACCCCATTTGTTCCAGTTTTTTGCCCAGAACGCCAACTACCAAGTCATCCGGAATCTCGACCGTGTCAAGTCGAAGACTTCGAAAAATTGTCTCTTTCTGGGATTATGGAATTCATCTTCACCATTTTCGAGGTCTCACTGACAACGAGGAACCTCATCAACATGATCCTTACATTTGTAAAACCTCTTCTAAAGAAACTGTCTTCAAAATGGCCTCTTCTTGATTTAATCATATCTTTCGATGGATCTTTTTATCCAATGAGGTCGGGGATATGATCGAAGCACTACAATGGAACAGTAGAAGTATTCTCAAAAATTTGGACGCTCTTAAGTTTTAAGTTCACAAATCGCGTTGCGAATAGTTGGAATGCTGCACTTTATTTATTTATTTTATTTTCGTCAACAGATAAAAATGTTCATCCCAATGACCCTTTAAAAAAATTAAATTACATACGAAAATTAACAAAACTTAACAAAAACATGTACGGAAACAACGCTTATTAACCTCACGGGATACATTAAAATCAAACACATTATAGCAGCTGTTGAAAACGCGGCACATGCTTTGCACTGGTTCGTGTTTGCCGTAGTTGGTCCTTGAGTGCCGGAACACGAAGAACTGTTGTAAACGGAGATTTCGTCCTCGAGTGTTGATGGTCAAGAGATCCAGTGGAGCAGAACAATCAACATTTCCTTGAAGCAGATCATCAATGAAACACGCTTTGGCTACCATACGCCTACCTTCCAACAGATCCAGGTTGATGAGCTTGCACCGACTTTCATAACTTGGCAATCTGCGAGGGTCTTGCCAGCGAAGATGTCGCAAAGCAAAGCGTATAGACCTTCGCTGAACAGCTTCGATCCTCTGGACTGCGTTTTGGTAGAAAGGGGACCAAACGATGGCACAGTATTCCAAGAAAGGGCGAACCAAAGAGCAGTATAATGCCTTTAGACAGTAAACGTCCTTGAAGTTTTTTGCGAAGCGGAACATAAATCCTAGCTGCGAAGAGGCCTTGGAAACAATATACGAAATGTGAACCTTGAACGGCAGTTTGGAGTCGAGCATTACTCCCAGATCCTTGACCGTTGTTTCTCGTTTCATGCGCGTACCTCGAAGGATGTACTCGTGGAGATACATCGCACGTTTTCGGCCGAAGGAGATAGTTGAGCATTTGGATACATTTAAGGACATTCTGTTGATTCGGCACCAGTTATCGAACACTTGCAGTTCCTGCTGAAGAAGGTGGGCGTCTTCCGGACATTTTATAACGTAGTACAGCTTCAGGTCATCCGCGTAGGATAATTTCAAGCATTTGAGGACCAAGTTCACGTCGTTCATATATAGCAGGAAAAGGAATGGGCCAAGGTGGCTACCTTGAGGAACGCCGGATGTTACCGGAAAGCTAGATGAGGCGTAAGCGGCAATCTTCACGGACATAGTTCTACCAGTCAGGTATGAGCGTAGCCAGTTCAACAGTTGATCGTGTACCCCCATGTTGCCGTATTTAGAATTGGCAATCTGATGGTTCATTTTATCGAAGGCCGCAGAGAGATCTGTGTAAATGGCGTCTACTTGATGACCACGTTCCATTTCGCGCATGATGAACGATGTAAATACGGTTAGATTGGTCGCCGTCGAGCGCTTGGTCACAAAACCGTGTTGGTCTGGAGAAATAGTCTGTGAATAGTCATTGACCAGCCTTTGGAGAACAATTAGTTCAAATAGCTTGGATACAGAGCTTAGTGCAGCAATCCCACGATAGTTGGCGACGGACCTTTTGCATCCCTTCTTGTGTATTGGGAATACAAATGACTCTTTCCAGCATTCAGGTAACTCGCCGGACGTTACAGACAAATTGAACACCGTAGCCAGGGGCACAGCAAGCGTGTTTAGGCAACGCGTCAGGACAATTGAAGGAATACCGTCAGGACCGCATCCAGTTGAAGTTTTCATCTGCTTCCCGGCTGAAATCACCATGTCACTATGAATAGTGAAAGCAGAGCCAAATACAGGCATGCGGGGAACATTGCTAGTAGCCGCTTTGAGGCTCTCGGCGTCCAAAATTTCGTCGCAGAAGACACTGCTGAACTGCGTACGGAACAAGCTGGCGATATCCACGATAGTGTCAGCTTCAATAGTGCCATCAGTCATAGTAGAGGGTAGGCCGGTTTCTTTCCGTTGTTCGTTCACAAACCGCCAGAAGCTTTTCGGGTTCGTTTTGAGACGACTCTGCAATTGAAACTGATGGGCGTTGTACAAGCTTTTATTGAAGTTTTTGTAATCGTCGTTGGCACGAGCGTAGTTTGCCCTCGTAGAATCGGTGCGATATCTGCTGTGTTTCCTCAAAGCAGCCCTTTTAACTCGTTTCAAGTGTTTGAGGTCAGAATTAGACCAGGCAGGTTTGGGAGGCTTACGGTTGATTTCCTTAGGCACGAATTGATCGACGGCGTAAAGCAGAATACAGCACATAGTCGAAGCAGCAAAATTTGCATCCCCGTTTGCAAGAGTCGTGTTCCAGTCCACGTCGGCGAGAAAGTTGTTCATTCCCTCGTAGTCAGCATGGTTGATAATAAACATTTTCGACGTTGTCATGGAAGCTGTACTCAGGATTTAACTCCAGCGTCAGTAGCAGAAGGGAATGGTTTCTGCAGCTTTTGACAAGCGGTGTCGGAGCTTGAATGACAGAACATCTTTGACCCAGTTCTTCGGTTATGAAGCATAGATCCAGCAAACGATTGTTGTTGTTCGGAATGCCGTTAACTTGCCGAAGTCTCGCAGTAGAATAAGCATCAAGCAAGGAGAGAGATGCTGGTCTGAATGACGAACATGAAGTATCTGGATAGTGGAAGCCGTTGGTATTGACATGCCATGAAATCGTGCTGAGGTTGAAATCTCCCACAACGACGATATTGTCGCTGGGTCCCATTTGTGACACGATCCAATCCAAAGAAAAAGTGTGCTTATCGATGAGGCTGCTGTCGTTGACACGATCAGGTGGGATATACACCACGCACATAAACAATGTTCCGGTTTTGGTGGATATTGCAACCCAGAGATGTTCAACCGTTGAGTTTTCGGGAGGCTTCAGGAGGCGAGATTTGAACGTTGAGCGCACGGCAAGAAGGACTCCGCCACCAGATTTCTTGTTGCTGTTGAGCGGCGATCGATCTAGTCAGTACACATCGTACGTGCCGTCGAACAGTTGCTTCGATAATGTGTTACTGTTTAGCCATGTTTCTGTGAAGGCGTAGATATCGTAGCATGCGTCGCTGCATGCCAACTGGTACTCGGCGAGCGAACTGTTAATGCCTCCTACGTTCTGGTAGTACAGAAGAGCTTTAGATAAGGAGGCAACGGAATGGGCCGGTATCGATCTAGAAATGGAAACAGCATCAGGCCGGGCGACATCATTAGAAGAAGAATACTTGCCTTGGATGGCAACTTGGAGAGCCCTGTCCCCGTTACTAGACCCAGGGCCGGGACGACTTTGACGTATTTGCTCTCCGTGAAACATGGCTCTCTTCTGATAAAGATTTCTCTTTCCACGATTTTAACATTATTTGGCAGGATCGAGGGGACTCATATGGAGGGGTGCTGTTGGGGATTAATAAGCTCCACTCCTTTTATAGAATTGATCTCCCCTCGATGACAGGCCCTGAAGTAGTTGCATGCCAAGTGACTATTCGAGGCAAATGTTTCAGTATAGCCAGCATATACCTGCCGCCGAATCAATCTCGCTCGATCGACATTGCGTACGACCTCATGAAATGCATAGACTGGGGTCAATTCGCTGAAGTTATCATCGATGGCGAGCAATCGGTCGAAGTCCTTCCACCGTTGGCGAGATAACTACGAGTGGTACATTGCTCTTGAGCGTAAGTTTAAGAGCCTCGCCAAAGCCAAGAAACGTGGATATTGGCGTCACTTCATCGACGGGCTATCGCGTGAAACGTCGATGAGAACTCTTTGGACCGTCGGGAGAAGAATGCAAAATGCGTCGTCGGTGAATGAAGCCAAGGAAAGCAGATTCGGTTCCGGTGAAACGAATTGCTCGCGATACTCAAAGCAATCGTAACGAATTGGATGCGCCCTTTTCTATGCTCGAATTCTCACTTGCTCTTCTTTCATGCAACAGTTCTGCGCCAGGAATGGATAAAGTCAAGTTTAACTTGTTAAAAAACCTCCCAGACGTCGTAAAGAGGCGCTTGCTGAACTTATTTAATCAGTTCTTGGAGTGCAATATTGTTCCGGATGAATGGAGGTAGGTTAGAGTTATAGCTATACAAAAACCCGGGAAAGCCGCGTCGGATTACAACTCTTATCGTCTAATTGCGATGTTGTCGTGTATACGGAAGCTGCTAGAGAAGATGATTCTCCATCGGCTCGACAAATGGATTGAATCTAATGGCTTTCTATCTCATACTCAATTTGGTTTCCGCAGAGGCAAAGGAACGAGCGATTGTCTTGCGCTGCTTTCAACAGAAATACAGCTGGCCTATGCCCAAAATGAGCAAATGGGTTCAGTTTTCATGGACATTAAGGGGGCTTTTGATTCAGTTTGCTAAACAACGATTTGTACAATTTGTTGTCTGAGAAACAAATGAGCTTTTCTCATGGGTCTTCGACAACTTCACGAATTAGCTACAAGGGTCTCCCCAGCGCTCTTGTTTAAGCCCCCTTTTTATAATTTTTATGTCAGAGACATCGATAGCTGCTTCATGGAAAATTGCACGCTAAGACAGCTTGCGAATGACACCGTTGTTTCAATTGTAAGACCATGGGCGAACAACTTGCAGGGACCGTTGCAGGATACCCTAAACAATTTTTCTACCTGGGCTGTAAAGCTGGGTATCGAATTCTCTCCGGAGAATACTGAGTTAGTTGTTTTTTCTAGGAAGCGTGAAACAGCACAAATACCGCTTCAACTCATGGGTAAAAAAATAACTCAAAGTTTGTCTTATAAATACAGTACTGGCAGAAATAAAGTGCTCACCAGCTAAAAAATGATTGCCATTATTATACCAATTTTGTATTGATGCAAAAATATAAAATCTATTTGACCAAAATGCAGCTTTTGTATAGCATTATCATTCTGTTTATTCAAAATTATGATTAAGTTTGTATAGCTTAGTTTCTGATGTATCATATGCATGTGAATGTTTTTCCGCCTGGCAGAAAAAAAGTGCTCAAAACCGACATATAATTTTCTTGAGTGCATCTTGCATGGCATTGCCTACCAAACTGTCACAGCACATTCAGCCTATCAGAAGGTGTCGAGCACTGTTTGTTTTGGTTCTGTTCGCGCCGGTTCGGATTTCGTTTGAATGTTGAAAATGGATTCGAAACAAATTAACCTATCCGTACGAAAATTAATTGTGAGGGACTGTCAACAGCAAATATCTATGCGTAAAATTGCCGTCAGATATGGAGTGAGTTATTCTGGTGTTCGCAAAGTTTGGAAAAAGTTTCAGGAAACCGGATCAGTAGCTGATAGACATGGACGCGGGCGGAAGCGACTCACGACTCCACGTGAAGACACCAGAATTATTCGTGAAACCAGGAAAAATCCAACAGTTACGAGCCGAGTGATAAAGAAAATCTGCAGCTGAGTATTTCAGAACGCACTGTGCGCTCCAGGCTTCAGGATGCAGGTTTAAGGAGCAAATTGGCAGTACGTCGTCCATTGATTCAAAGAGAAATAGAGTTAAACGGCTAGAGTTCGCTAAAAAATACGCCGAGAAACCAGTTGCGTTCTGGAAACAAGTTTTATGGTCTGATGAGAGCAAGTTTGATCTATTTGGAATGAAAGGGCGTTCTAAAGTGTGGGTTAAACCTGGCGAACGACTTTTGGACCGGAATGTGCAAAAAACCGTAAAACATGGAGGAGGAAGCATAATGGTGTGGGGGTGTTTTGCATGTTCTGGAACTGGTAATTTGACTCAAATCGATGGTATAATGACGGCTGATAGGTACATAGACATTATTATTCAAAACTTGGAGGAGTCTTTGTTGAAAGTTGGACTGGAAGACAAGTTTATCTTTCAACAAGATAATGATCTGAAGCACACTACCCCTAAAACCATGACGTTTTTCGTGGATGTGGCATAAAACTTTTTGAATGGCCACCGCAATCACCAGACTTGAACCCAATTGAAAATCTATGGTCAATTCTCGATCAGCAAGTTGACAAAAGAAAGGTAACAAACAAAAAAAAAAGCTCTTCGAAGCCCTCGAGTGCGCCTGGCAAAGAATCGACGAGAACCATCTGAAAAACCTAGTTTAAAGCATGCCTCGACGTCTTCATGCAGTCATCAAAGCTAAAGGAAGTTACACGAAATATTAAATTCAATGTTCTTGGTTTTGAAGTACACATATCACGGATGAGCGCTTTATTTTTGCCACTGAATTAAAAAGTTGTTATGTTTATTGTTTTGATAATAAAGTTACATGAATAGTTTTTCGTTTGTTGTTTCTCATTTCGAAAGAAGAATTGAAGTCATTCATTTTGACCCAATATGTTACACCTGAATCGCTGCAAATCAAAAAGTTGTATTGAGAAAATAAACATAAACCAACGTGAGCACTTTATTTCTACCAGTACTGTACCTAGGGGTCTGGTTCGATTCTAAATGCACCTGTGGAAAGCACATTAAGTATCTGATTCAGAAATGCCAGCAGCGAATAAACTTCATGCGTATTATCACCGGAACATGGTGGGGAGCTCACCCGGAAGATCTGATAAAGCTGTATCGTACAACGATTCTGTCGGTTCTCGAGTACGGTAGTTCTTGTTTTCAATCCGCCGCGAAAACTCATATTCTGAAGCTGCAGCGAATCCAGTACCGTTGTCTTCGTATCGCGTTAGGCTGCATGAACTCAACTCATACTATGAGTTTAGAGGTATTAGCAGGAGTTCTTCCTTTATCAGATCGTTTTGTGGAGCTGTCGTTTCGGTTCCTCATCCGCTGTGAGGTATTAAATCCATTGGTAATTGAAAATTTTGAAAAGCTAATCGAACGCAATCCTCAAACTAAGTTCATGACACTGTACTACTGGTGCATAACTCTGGAGGTGAGCCCTTCTTCGAATGTTCCTAATCGTGATTACCCCCAAGACTTCTCTTGTTTTACTGTAGTTTTTGATCTGACCATGAAGCAAGAAGCTCGCGGAATATCAGATCCACTCCGTAGTAACATTCCATCAATTTTTGCAAGTGAGATTGGCCATATCAGATGTGACAGGAAGCTTCACGTCGACGGGTCAAAAACAAATGATTCCACTGGATTTTATGTTTTTGTTTTAATTAATCATTTATTTGTACAGGCTCAATCGAATCAACTTTACAGAGCCAAATTTTCATATTTTTATACATCATTTATCTTAAAACTAAAGTTAGGGATAAAACCGATTAGTCGCGGCCGTCTCGAGGTTAATAGGAATTAAAAATTACGGATGGGAAAGAGGATGGGAATTTAAGGTATGATTTACATAACACATTAAATTTAAATTCTAAATTATTGAAACACTTATATATTTGGACTTGAACATTTTTTGAAAAAGAAAAAAAAACACACACACATACACAGATAAAAAAACCAAAACTAAACATACAGATTAAAATAACTATAATCTAAGGCTAATGTTAGTCAAAAACACATAAATGAGTTTCATGTACTCCAAATCACGTACATCCAAAATATCTCGAATTGGCACATTGGGTTGTCTACCTCGAGCCCGAAGGGAATCATAAAGCCTCGATCTGACTCCACGATGTTCAGCACAAGACCAAATAACGTGATCTTCGTCATGATAGCCTTGTCCACATTCACAGAGATTGTTATCGCTCAGCCCAACCCGGCATAAATGAGAGTTCAAAGAATAATGATTGGACATGAGGCGAGACATGACAGGAATGAAGTCTCAACCCACATCCATCCCCCTAAACCAGATTTCTTCGACACCTTTAGGATGATAGAATGTTGCCATCGCCTCAAATCTCCTTCACACCATTTATACTGCCAGCTGACGAGTGACTGTTGACTGAAGTTCCGTCTGTGAAAAACGATTTAGTGGAATCAACTTGTCCAAACTTTGCAGCAAATATCACCGGAGCATCATAGGACGATGATGCTCTGGGATTCCACGAAGCTCCTGCTTCATGGATAAATCAAAATGAACCGAATTGTTGAAATCGGAGAAGCAAACACGATTGGAAATGTTCGGCGAAGGGCTGACATCCTGTGTTATGTACAAATGGTACAAAGTCGTGAAGCGCGTTTTGAGATTCAACTCAAGAAGCTTCTCAAAGTTTTCGATCACCCTGAGGTTCATAACTTCACACCTGGTGAGGAGCCGGAGAGATAATTCTAAAAACCGATCCGAGAGTGGCAACATGCCAGACAGCACTTCAAGAGTCCTGGTGTGAGTCGACTGCATGCAACCTAACGCAATACGAAGACACCGATACTGAATACGTTCCAGTTTAATGAAGTGCGACCGAGCCGCTGACTGAAAACAAAAACTACCGTATTCCATAACCGACGAAATCGTTGTCCGGTACAACGTTAGAAGATCTTGTGGATGAGCTCCCCACCAGGTACCGGTAATTGTGCAG
>JASCZW010009014.1:0-45697 GCA_034211315.2 Aedes japonicus
AGGATTGTTAATGATCGTTTATGCGCATTACAGTGAATAGAATACAATAGGGCACCCAACACTTCGAAATTTAGTTTCACACAATCAAGAGAGTTGAAAAATATGGGGTAACTCGCAACACATGATCTGGACTAAAACTTCTAATACTGTTTCTGCATGTATCAAGAACTGTTAGTTTAACATTAGTTGTCATGTGATTAATAAGTAATAAAGAAAATCAACAAAAAAAACGAATCTACTTTATTTCATTAGATGTGGAAAATAACAAAAAACCAACAAATCCACTTTATATTATTACATCAGGAAAATCAGTTTCAATGAACCTTGGCTCGAATGGTTCAGTTCTTCGGTTTATTGGTTGGTCTCTTAATTGCAAACTTTGATAGCTCCTTGTTTCCCGCCATTTGTAGCTGCTTTTTATTAGTCGCGGTAGTCGTGAGCTGCTTAGGGTTCAAATTTCTTTTCTGATTTCGTGTTTTTCCAGCTCGTGATGTTTCCTGCTGAAGAGCTTTCTGTCTTCCTGTACAGTAGCTTGTTTTGATGTTCTGCGTTTCATTAGGGTATCTTCGTTGCTGTGATATCGTTACGAACCTGAGCCTGCCGCTTGGTTCTACTTGAATCCTTTTCTTACACTTCTGGCTGACTGCATCACTTCCGAATCGATCTTCTTTGGGAACACTTACAAACGCAGCTTACAGTTGTGCTTGTGAACAGGTATTTTTTGCATTAGTCGTTAGCTTCTTAAAGACCTGATAACGATTCAACGGATAAATACCGGTTGCTCTGAAGCCGGAACGCAAATTGTCACCAGCGTTTTCCATTTTGTCAATGGCGTTTTTGAGAAATCCTGAGAATTCAAATTTGGTAATAGTGCCCCTATGTTTGGTCTTATATTCCACTAGTACTTCTTTCCATTTGATTTATAGAGGTCGAAAAAATGCGACATCTAATGGCTATGGCTATCTAAAATATGTGTGCTATTAGCAGGCAGAAATACGAAGCGGATGTTGTTATTTCGACACGTTTGACCACCGCAATCGATAGGTGACACGCCAAATTATCATCGATGAGCAATTTTGAAGCATTTTTTTCAGTTGTAGAGTCAGCATCTTTGAAGTATCTTAGGTCAATTTATAAAAACCATTGTTCAAATAGATAGTTTGCAAACCATCCACTATTCGAACAGTCACATACGGTTCCTACGGGTCCGTAACGAGTCCATGTGCCGTAAAGGAACTTACTATTGTACACCACGAAAGGGGAAAGTAACTTTCCGGAAGCTGTTCCCACAAACACCACTGCCGTACTAGTTTTAGTTGAACCCATAAACCACTCTGCGTGCTTTGCTCCACAACGTATGATGACTTTAGTACGACCCGAATCATCCGTCAAGTTTGTCTCGTCATAGTTGATAATAAGGTCCGGAGAGACATCTTTCAGAGACACTTCCAAGTTGTCAAAATAGCTTCCAATTTGTTCTCTTGAAACAGCAGCTCTTGCCCTCTTAATGTTCTCGCAACAGCGGGTCTTCAGCTCTTTGTGCTGGTTCAGAAACGAATAACACCGGGATAATTGTTCTTGAATGGCGCATCTTTCTTACCCAACTGTTCAAGGAAGCACTTGACAACAGATCGCATGTCCGTTCGATCGAAAGGCATTCCCCGTTCAGCAACCAGCAGGAGCCCATCCACGAGCTTTTCCTCCTCTTCCGACGTGAGCACTGGGGGTCTTCCTGCTATGACTGTTCCTTTTAGGGCTTATCTATCTTTCTTCAAATTCCAACCGTACTTCCTGGCTGCCATTCAGATGCTTATGTGTTTCTTTTAAACTTCTGTAATTGCTTTTTACAGACACTCGGCCGAAAAGTTTGCATAGGTGCGACTTCCGGACGCTTTTTTACACTTTAGAGCCATGCTTTCTCGCGGCTGCAAATGACTTTAAGAAAGTGAGGTTAAAACAATATCAAAAACTGTTGCAAGTTATCCCGCACTAGTTGGCAGTGGCATGACAGTAGCATAATCATTTTTCATGTATTCAGTTGAACAGTTAGTACAGCTTCCAATATGCAGTATTGCTTGCTAAAGACTGTATTCGATGAAATTTGGACACACGCAATTGTTCGTACCTTTTTAGCGTGTGGGTATAAATTATTGAAATTTTAACTGAACGTATTTCATTGTGTTGTGTCAATTGTGTAATGAGTTTCGTGAAAATCGGTCGAGTGATTTCAGTGATGGCTTCGAATGAAGAAATAGTGCGCCAACAAATTTTGGGCACTCACTTCGAAAGCCCCAACGCTATTCATCGATGGATCGGAAAACAGCTCGGAATCGCACATTCAACCGTATCTCATGTGATCAAAACGTTCAAGGACCGTAAGACAACCAAGCGGAAAAATGGTAGTGGCAAAAAACGTGGCACATCAAATCCGGAGAAGGCCAGGATGGTATTGAACCAATTTAAGCGTTATCCCAACATTTCGATCAGGGATGTTGTGAAAAGGCGAACGTTTCAGTTTGTTCTGTGCAGAAAACAATGAAACGTTCTGGATTACATGTGTACAAGGTCCAGAAGGCACCGAACCGGAGCGATAAATAGAACTCGGTGGCCAAAACTCGTGCAAGAAAACTGTACAGGGAGTGGCTCACAAAACCGTTCTGCATTGTGATGGACGATGAGACGTACATTAAAGCCGACACCAACCAAATGCCAGGACAGGAACACTACGTCGTCACCTTTAAGTTGGCCGTTCCGGAGAGTGTACGGAAGAAGAAACTGTCGAAATTCTCCAAAAGATTCCTTGTCTGGCAAGCGATCTGCGGATGTGGCAAAATGAGTCAGCCCTTCATCACCTCTGGGACCGTCAACGGACAAATCTACAAGGACGAATGCCTCCAAAAACGACTTCTGCCCTTCTTGGGATCTCACGATGGCCCGACACTGTTTTGGCCGGATTTGGTATCTTGCCACTATGCCCGGTCCGCCTTAGACTGGTACAAAGATAATAATGTAGTTTTTGTACCAAAAGACGTCAACCCTTCAAACGCTCCGGAACTTCGCCCCATTGAAAAATTTTGGGCAATCATGAAGGCAAAGCTCGTTAAAACTCCAAAACTGATAGAAAATGAACTTGAACTAAAGAAAGTGTGGTTTAAAGTAAGTAAGCAAGTCGGTCTTATCATTGCCCAAAATTTGATGAAAGGGGTCAAGGCAAAGGTGCGGGCATTTGGGTTGGGAGAAGAGGTTCAATAAACCAATGATGTTAAAACTTAACCATTTAGTAGTACTTCCAGTAGTACTTCCAGAAAGTTTGAAAAGAATCGGGCTCAAGGAAAATTTTTGGTGACCTATTTTGTGTGTCCAAATTTTATCGAATACAGTCTTTATTATTTACTCTATATGATAGTAATGTTGTTAAAAAATATGTTCTTACCATCTTGGTGTAAAGAGGCACGATTTTTTAACTTGTTTTAGGCCAAAAGCTTGACTTAACAACAAAATGATAAACAACTTCGAGCTATGCCTTAGAACATGTTGTTATGTATTCTCGTTTGACAGCCGAGGGGCGGATTGTGATAATGATGGTAATCGTTAGAAAATAAATGTATATAGAAAGCGTCAATGTGTTGCAAGTTACCCCGTTTGAACGTTACCATTTTTGGGAATTAATTTGAACGTTGACAAATTAGCAATGACCTATAGGGCAGTGCACGGTGGAATGTGAATTCCTCTCTTTTGACGATTTATGAAAATAGCAAACCCAAGTAACACCATAAACATCTTCTTAGTTAGTAATCTGGAAATTTTGTTATATAAGAGTATTAAGAATTAAATTAAAAACATCTGTTGTCGCACACAATCTAAGAAGATGTTTTCGAAGAACATTTGCGTTTCATACGTCACTCATGTGTTTTTCTAGGACATATGACTTTATTGTATATGTACCGATATTTTTATAATATCTTTTAGGTTGCATAAGAAGTTCTAAAGATGCACTGCATAACATGCTTTTGGCATGACGATATCTTATCTAGGTAGTTTCCCAACAAATTTGAAAAATTTATTCAGCTGTATAGAAGAAAGAACTGAACAAGTTGTTAGCTGAACAAATACGTTTAAACAAACAGTTATTCAGCATTGATGTTTGTTGGGTTATAGCATCACAATAACCAAAAGGTTATAATTAAGTTATTAAAAAGTGAAAATAAATGCAGAAATGCATGAGCATGACAGTTCAATTCAACAAGTGTCAAACAAGCAGATGTAAATACGGATTGAATTTGGCAGGAAGGTTTGCTACGAGTATGGTGAATATGTTTATGAAATCTCATTAGAGAACGTCCATTAATTACGTCACGCAAAAAATGACTTTTTATAACAACCCCCCCCCCCCTTGTCACGTTTTTTGTATGGACCTTCAAATTTTTTTGTATGGATCATCACGTTTTCCCAAACCCCCCCTCCCCCCTTACTGCGTGACATAATTAATGGACCTTCCCTTATTTTTCATTTATTTTTCGTATCGATTAAAAGCCGCTATTTTTCGGAACTAAGGCATGTAATAAGAATCACCATCGGCAGTTGATTCAGCAGTATAGTCCACAAGACACATATTACTCAAGTCACATATTAATCGTTATTCATAGGAATATTTAGCTAAAAACGAAACGAATACCATTCACTTACCTCACCAATCAGACCAAGGCCGGTGTGGTCTCTGCTGTACACAGACGTTGTCTCCATTGTATTCGGTCCATGGCTTGACTTCGCCAGCCTCGCTGTCTGCGGAGGGTCCGCAGGTCGCCTTCTACTTGATCGATCCACCTGTCGGTTCGTTTTCGAGAACCATTTGGAACAGGGCTGTCATCCGACATTCTTGCGACATGCCCAGCCCATCGTAGTCGACCGATTTTTGCAATGTGTACGATGGGAGGTTCTCTCAGCAACTGATGCAATTCGAGGTTCATTCGCCTCCTCCCCGTTCCGTCTTCCATCTGCACTCCACCGTAGATGGTACGCAGCACCTTCCGTTCAAAGACTCCAAAGGCGCGTTGGTCCTCCTCTAGCAATGTCCATGTTTCGTGGCCATAGATAACTACTGGTCTAATTAATGTCTTGTAGATGGTCAACTTTGTGATTCGGCGAACTTTGTTCGATCTTAGCGTCCTCCGGAGTCCAAAGAAGGCACGATTGCCAGCCATAATGCGCCTTTGTATTTCTCTGCTGGTGTCGTTATCGGCGGTCACCAACGAGCCCAGGTACACGAATTCGTCTACTACCTCGATTTCATCACCGTCGATCTGAACTCGTGCTAGGAGGCTAACATTGTCTTCTCGTGAGCCTCTTCCCTTCATGTATTTTGTATCCAACGCATTAATCACAAGCCCAATCCTACCATCATCAACATCACACGTGTTTGCACGTGTTCGAACGCCTTGGTTACCAACAAACAATTCCATACACTGCTCCCCTAGCAGCACACTTGTTGATAATCAGTTAACGTTACTTGCATGCAACTCCATTAAGTCACAATCAAGTTACTGCAACCAACAATGTCAGAACACCGTTGCCGAACATTTCCGAACAAAAAAGGTGTCCAAATTCGCAAAGAAGTATTTCATTTTGCAGGCCATATGTAGTTGTGGTCGAAAAGCTAATGTTTCCGTCTCTACCGGCACTAGCAATAAGCATGTGTACGAGAAAGCATGTCTGCAAAAGCAGTTGCAATCGTTTATCAGATGCCACGACTCTCCCGCTCAGTTTTAGCCTCTTGTCACTATGTTAAGTCCGTCCTGGAATGGTTTAAGCTACAAGAGGTCAAATACGTACCAAAAACAGCCCATCCACCAAACCGTCCCGAACTTCACCCAATAGATAAGTACTGGGCTCTTGTAAAGCGGAAACTCTTCAAAACTAAGAAGAAAGCAAATGGTACCGATGATTTCAAGAGAAGCTGGAAAATCGTCACGGCGGGCTTATCTGAGGATCCCGTACGGAACCTGATGGTGGTTGTACCAAAGAAAGCTCAAGAATTATACCAAAAGAAGGACTAACATCATAATCAACTGTTTCTAATGTAGATTCAACTCTATTATTGTGAGAAAAACAATAGGTTTTGATGAATTATTTGTAAATTTGTCACTATTACTCTGGTGTCCGAAATTTAACGTGGACAGGTTTTACCTATCGTGGCTAGGCATGTTTTCACTGTTTCTCCATCACAGTAGAATTTACTGTCCAGATCTCTTATTGGCAGCTGCTGTCTTAAGCTGACGCTTTACGTTGGGATCTCTTATGCTGCATTTTTCAGTTCCGAAATTTCTCGCAGTCATTTTCGTGTTTTTATGTGATGATACAATATATAAACAAAACTGCAATTTATTTCAGCAATTAAATAATTGACCACCCTTGATTTGCCCCAATCCGGATGGTTATCAAAAATAAATGTAAAAAATTGTTCACCGTTGTTTGCTTCCATTATGTTCAAGTGGACAATTTAGCAGGTCAAAATATTGAAAACATGTGTGCCTCAAGTATGACGTTTAGCCCTGCTCAAGGTGGCACCTTGTTTTTAAATGCTGCAAGGATTGTCCAAATTTCATTTCGCTATTTCATAAATATCCACAAACTGTAACACCGTCCCTTCTTCCGAGCACACCGACAATTGAACCCTTCAATTTCCTCCTAGAAGAGAACCGTATCTTCATTCAAACTTTTATTAGGATAATCCCTCTTGTGCTGGAGCTTGCTCGTAACATGATTCTTCGTTTGGAGCAGTCAACAGCCACGAGTCTGCCACTTTGGGAGCATAAGAAGTTACGAAGAACAAGGCAAGTTATTAGTGCACTTTGCCTAGTTGTAATGAATATTACTTATTCACACGAGACACCGACAACAAGATGTGACGTCTGTAATGAAACGCCCCTCCGAAAAATGGTACTAATTGATACCTTGAAGATTACGTGACGGCGTATATTTGTGACATGAGAGTAAACTGTCTTAATCTGAAAAAACTGAATTCATTCGTTGAAGTACACCAACAACTGTCGGAGAACACTGTCAATGCTGACCATCTATCCAATTCCGGCTAGTATGTCCTCAGTCCGACCTAATCGGCGAGCAACAACACTCAATAACCCATCGCCCATTTTAAACACCGAACCTAACCATTAATCATTGGCAAGCAATTTTTCATTCCATCGTACATCGTTCAATAATTGGTCGGGCAGCCCTCAGCCAGCTCTTTCAACAACACGGAACACGCACGACGACCACAACAATCGAAAAGAGCCGTCAGATCCAATCAGACGCACTTATGCAGAAAATCCATTTTTTATCGATTTGACCGGAGCTAACTCCTCCCTCATAGTAGGCTTCTTTTTTTGCACGTGGTGCCTCTGATTTCTCAGCTCACTTTGATCGTTTTAAATTTTATGCGCAGATTTGAATCGTGTTTGATTCAAATGCAAAGACGCAATCGATCTTACCCAATCAATACAACACACGATGTTGATATGGCCACAAAAGACGCGCTCACGCAACCTCCATAGTCCATGCAAACCGCAGGACTCCGACACTGGCGTAATTAAAATTGTTAAAATCCCTTTTTACAAAAATTAAACCCATCCAATCGGAAGCAATCAATCAGGAAGCGTGAACCGTAAATAGCAAAGCCCAAAAACGAGAAACGAGAGAGAGAGAGAAAAAAAAAGAAATTGGAAAACCACATCAACCCAAACCGGCATCATGGCGGAGGCCGTGGCTGGGCGTCGTCGCGGGTACTGGCCGTGACCAACGGATTTCCAATCGAGGAAATGTGCCGTGACCGTGTTGATGAGGAAAATGTGGTTTGTTTCCACTTTTTTTGATTGGGTTGGTGGGAGGGGTTTGAAGGAAGAGGGGGAGGGGGGGGGCGTCATTCCTTGAATCGGATGTTTAACACGGATCATCAATCGGGCCCGCTCGGGCTGGTGTGGCGTTGACCCGTGGCTGTCTCTGTTGTGTTCTTTTTTTTTTGTATGGCTGGTGAATTAATGAACCATTTGAATAGAGATGGCGGAGTCGGTTAAATTTCGGTAATGTCGGAAACCGTTGAATGGGGAAAAACTTTATATGCATTATTTCCATTTTATTTTATTTATTTATTTCGTAAACCGATCGTAGATCACTTAGTTCTATTTTTCTTGAAGATCGCCTAGAAATAAAGAAAAGTCTATGGCTGAGACAGCTGTGAGACAGCTTTACTCTGAGTTGCTCTGATGCACCGAGTAACGGTTTTTATCGGTTGTCAGAGTTTCAAGAACACTGACTTCTAATTTGTTTGAATATTTTCGGATATTCTGTTAATGAGAAATGATAATGGGAATGAGCAATCCACCCAAGAGGTGAATTTCAGCACACTTTTCTCCAGTGCGAGAGTGTTTACAAGCGTTGCAATGTCCTGGGAATGTGCCGAAGGTGCCGATGTGTTGACAACCCAAATTGTTATTTTCTGCTGAGTCTGGCAAACCGAGGCAATGCATATTGGCAATGTTGCTGGTTTCTTTCTATAAACTCAATCTGTCGCAAGTGTTCCTTGCAGTGCCACATATGTGGTATGATTGAAAATCAAAGTGTCGCAAGCTATGAAACTTGTTCATCTAAAGGGTGTCCACGATGAAATTGCCACACACAAAATTGATTCGCAAAATTCGAGTTTTCATCCGATTGCCATCAAATTTTCAGGGATTGAGAAATAACTATTAAACTTCATTTTACCATTTTACTCGTATTTTATTTACAGTCCATACGCAAATGCCTGCACCTTGGCTTAACCCCGGCCATAAGATTCTGCACAACCTGTGAATCAACCGTTTTTGCATGTAAACCCATACTTTCTTCAGTTCCTCGACTGTCTTCACTACCTTAGGTCGTTTAAGAAGGTGCTGCTTCATAATCGCCCAGTACTTCTCGATGGGGCGGAGCTCCGGAGTGTTGGGAGGGTTGAACATTTTCGGCACGAAATTGACCTTATTGTCCGCATACCACTTCAGCACGTCCTTGAGTAGTGGCATGAGGCCAAATCCGGCCAGAAGATTGTTGGGACGTTGTGGGCTCTTCAGGAGAGGAAGCAGCCGCTTCTGGAGGCACTCTTTATGTACACCTGTCCGTTCATCGTGTCCTGGGTCACGAAAGGTGCACTCCGCTTCCCGCACGTGCAGATGGTTTGCCAAACCAGGAATTTCTTCGCAAATTTGGACATCTTCTGAGTGCGGACATGCTCCGGAACGCTGAACTTATCCTTGGCCGTGAAAAACAGGTTGCCGGGGATCTGTTTGAAGTCGGCCTTCACATATGTTTCGTCGTCCATGATGCAGCATTCAACTTTCGTCAGCATGTTGAGGTACAACTTCCTGGCACGGGTTTTGGCGGACTTGTTCTGCTTCTCGTCGCGATTAGGGGCCTTTGTACCTTGAACGTTCGAAGCCCAGCCTTAGTTTTGGCCTTCTGGACAAAACTTCGGCTTAGGTGCAGCTTTAGCCACATCCCGGAACGGAGGCGTTCGGATTTCGGTTGAAGGCCCCAACTACGCGGTTGTGATTTTTGGTGTTGTACGGAATACTTTTTCCTTCAGTTCTGGGCTTCCGATCGGTGGTCAACCGTTCCTCGAACCGCTTAATCACTCGTGACACCGTGGAATTCGCGATTCCCAACGTTTTAGCGATGGAACGATGCGAGAGATCCTTGTTCTCGTGATGAATGCGCAAGATTTTATCACGCACGAGCTGTTCTTTCGACTCCATTTCCGCGAGTTTTAATCACAGGACTTGAAAACTTGCAGGATGTCAATAATGTACTATGGACTAAATCCACCCAAATTTTCATTAAATTCTACCCAACGGTTAAAAAGTAAGAGCAATTTCATAGTGTGGCAATTTCATCGTGGACACCAGACGTCATGGCTGGCACACTGTTCTGAGCTGCTGAACCTTGGTGTGCCCTATTCCACGACTAAGGATTGCATCGTTAATTATGACTACACCTTTGAGGTTCTGTATGAAAAAGACTGTGACTTTTTTGACAGCTGTTTAGTGTCAATGTATTGCTTGCCTTGTAAATAAACGAAAACCTTCGTTGAAAGCTAAAGTTTAACTTCAAGCGGAACAATGCGAGGTTTAAGCGAAGAAAAGCGAAAATCGATTGCGATCAAGTACTGCACTGGAAAGAGATTGTCGCTAGGAAAATTAGAAGAAGGCTATAATCAGAAGAAAAATTACAATCTCCATTTATTCCAACTGACCTTGCTTATCTCGACAGATGCGTATTTTGCCTACAATGTGCAGACTTCTTCACTGTCTCGTACCAATAACTCGACTGGTTGCTACGAGACACTGAAGAAGTCTGCACATTGTAGACGAAATACGCGTATCTGTCGAAGACAAGCAAAGGTAGTTGGAATTAAATGGAGATTACTAATTTTTCTTCTAATTTATAGTTACAAGTATTCCACTAAACAGCTCAAACCCTCTAGGATTTAGAAGAAGGCGTTAATGTCTGTGCGGTCCTAAATGCGACCAACCAGTTTGATATGCATAACAAATCGAAGGATTTTCCTGGCCGTTGTAGAAAAATAGGTGCGCAAACCCAAGTTTGGAAAGTTTTTGAAGGAAAAAAGGAGGTATCCATCAAAGATTGCGCAAAGAAGTGTGGAACGACGGTTGGAATAGTCCAACGCGCAAGGGAGCGATATTCCCTGAAGACGTACTGGAAAATGCAAAAATGTCCAAAACGCAGCCAAATTACGGTGGATTCCGTAAAAACTCGGGCTCGGAAGCTGTACGACGACGTTTTGAGCAAAAATGACATGTGCATTATCATTATTGACGAGACGTACGTCGATTGGGACTCCAGGGCACATGCAGAGGCACAGTTTTACACTGTGAAGCGTGGAAACAGAAGTCCCAAATTTGGATAAATCGATTTTATGCGAAAAATATGGGAAAAGGGTTTGGTTTGGCAGGCAACTGGGCAGTGGGTATGAAATCGATACCTTTTTTCACTACCGCAAATATGAACGCCAAAAAGTACCGGAAGAAATGTCTGCAGAAACAAATTCTGCCAATAATCCAGAAAACAAAGGTTTGACATTTTTTTGGTCTGATTTGGCATTCTGCTTCTATGCACGTTTAACCTTGGACTGGTAGGGAAGATAACAATGTCCAATTTGTGGAAAAGGCGATGAATCCTCCAAATTGTCCGCAACAAGGCCCATTGAGAAATTTTGGGCTTTGATGAAAGGAAAGCTGCGGAAGAAGGCTAGAGGAGCACATGACATCATAAAATTAAAAGACTGGGTAAACGTAAGCAAAACCATCGATGGAACGGCTGTTTCAAAACCTCATGAGGAACATCATGAAGATGGTGCGAGAGCTAGCCAGATCAACGAAATATTAAATGAATACTAGATGTAATGGGCTGTTTTATGCGTCAATAAACAATGTTAATGAATTTGAGTTGCAAAGAAATAAAACATATGTAAAAACAGCAATTTCAAGGTGTATACATAATTAACGATACAGTCCTTAGCAAACAGAAGGATAAACCTGAAACTTCGGTTCATGACTGAATCTGGAGGCATTGAATAACTCATACTGAAAAGGCAGAGGCTACATTAATAGTAGTAAATACGATGACAAATTGTACGACAATATCAGGTATGTAGTTTGAGTTGAATATGGGTTATTTTCAAACAACAAGAGTAGTATAGTGAAAATTAAAACCTTGAAAATTTCGAGTGTCCAATTATGCACATACGATAGCTTTTGTACAGCTTTGACAGCTAGTATGCAAAAACAGAGAGTAACCAAATGACAGTGCTCGCTTGCTGATCAACGTGAGATACTGAGTTACCTCAAAAGCAACTCTGACGTTGCTCGCGATTACAAGCTGTCTTGCCCTTGGTCTTAGGTTACTACGTGGCATTTTTAAGTCAATTGTTTCACAGTGCAAATTATAAAGCGACATCATTCGGTTAGTTGGTCCAAATTTCGTATAGTTTTTCCGATCGGTATTTAATGCAAACAAGGGGGGTGCGAGGGTGTAGACAAATTTAGACTACAAAATAAGTCATACATCATGCTTCATAAGACGGAAGGGAAAATATTGTTCAGCCTAATTTACGGAGATCATACAAAATAAACTGTTTTTGACCTGATTCTAATCGTTCTTCATGCGTTTTCATAAAAGGAGACCATATGATAGTACAATACTTAGAATAGACCTGACATATGAAACATAAAATGTTTTGATCGTTCATGGGTCATGACAGTTTTACCAAAACGTTTAATGAAACCTAGCATTTTGGTTGCTTTATGGATAATTGTGTTGTAATGGTCGATAAAATAAAGTTTAGAATCTACTATAACACCTAAATCTCTGACTCTTTCTGCATTTTTCTACAATTTCGGTTCTAGAAAAAACAGTAATTTATTGTGTATTATGTTTCTACTGCGAGTAATAAAGTTACATTTCGTAACGTTATTTCTAGTAAGATTTATTGGCCCAGTATTTCAAATAATAATATTTCGTTTGTATAAGTTACAAGATCTAAGCCATTTTAAATTTCCATAAATAGTTTCATGTCGTCTGCAAATATGAGAATTTAAACCTGCTTGGGAATGTAAGAATTATCATTGGCAAACAAGATAAAAAGAAGAGGTCCCAGATATAAGTCTTGAGGAAATCCAGATGGTAAAGCCCGATTCAAAGTAAATTTGCACGCGTATAAGTGATCATATCTTAAGAATTAAACAACATACATGGTTGATCAAAACGTCAAACAAAAGAGTATACAGCTTTCAAACGTTATATAACAAGTTATTACATTTCACCGTTTCGAACGAACTGTCGCACTTCACTTGTGACCGATGCCATCATGATCTGCACATTCGCTGTTAACACTGCACATCTGCACATTCGCTGGTAACACTGCTTCTTTAAACGCATTTTTTTGTGGATTTGTCACTTTTTTATGGCATCCTCAAAGTTTTCGCTTGACAATTGCCCAATATTTTTCGATCGGTATGAACTCAGGGCACCCAGATTAACTTTGGCGACAAATTATCGTTGTGCTGCATACCATTCTAGTACCTCCTTAGAGTAGTGGCAGCTGGCTAGGATCCGGCCAAAACATAACGTTGGTCATGTGTTGCCAAATGAAGGGTACAATACGTTTTCCAGACACTTTTTAATGTAAACCTTCAGCGTCATTGAGTGAGATATGACGAAAACCTTGGTTTTAAGGCCACAAATGCAGATTTGTTGCCAAATCATTAGTTTCCGAGCAAACTTATCAGCAAAAACAAATTTATGGAAGGGACATCCACACGACCAGTTGCCAGGTGAAATTTACGTCCGGGGATTTGTTGATAATCCATTTTGACATATGCTTCATCATCCATTAAAATGCAGCCTTCAAATTTCATCAAAACTCGTTCGAATAGTAGTCGTGCTCGCTTTTTGGCCACTTAATTTTGTTTCAGGGAGCGATTCGGACATTTACTGGCAAAAAAAGACTTACATCCTTCTCTTGAAAGGATGTTACGCAAGGTGGGCAAGTTGGAATCGTATTTTTTTTTTACTAAATCACATATGGAGGCACCCGGGTTGCCCTTTTACGTACCTCAACACGTTTCTCCTCAGCTCTTTGTCCCTATTGCCACTTTTATGATAGATGCACTGTGCTCTATCCACACTCATAGTATCCTTGTAAGGTTTGATTACAAGACACACCGTTGACTTTGGAATTGTAACACTTCTGCTGTTTTGAGGCAGACCACGAAGGATTCTCTAGATGTTTGGGCACAATTAATTTTCTTTTCTCAAGTTCCATGATCCGTAATTTCGAGGTGCGTCGATAAATCGAGAAAAAAAATTTCACCCCAATTTTTTCTCCAACGAAACATGTAACCGGTCGGAGGATTCTCACGAGGTTTTAGAAATAAGATGGCTTTAGCGCCACTCCTGCAAGCAGGAGGCCACCTGTCGTTTAGTATTTGCCCGACCTTTCTGAGACAGTCACCTCAGGGGACACGTGAACGGCTATTAGCTCCAAATCTTGTTACTCGCTTAGTGTGTGTGTGTGTGTGTGTGTGTGTGTGTGTGTGTGTGTGTGTGTGTGTGTGTGTGTGTGTGTGTGTGTGTGTGTGTGTGTGTGTGTGTGTGTGTGTGTGTGTTGTGGTCGTGTGTTGTGGTCGTGTGGCTGCGGTGTGTTTTCTCGGCGGCGGTGTTGCTGCTGCTCGGGCCTCGATCGCCTGCTCAATGGTGGCTTGATGCGCTCGGCTCGTTGCCCGACGGGTGTCGTGGCGGGTTTTGGGGTTACGCTCCCGGGATATGCGGTAGCTCGATGTTATTCGCTGCTTTGCCCGACGGCTGTCATGGGAAGGTTTCCGATCCTGCTCAAGGTTGGATTGGGGTGGTCACTCGTCGCCCGATGGACGTCGCGGCGTGGCTCGATCGGATGATCAGTGTCGCTTGGAAACCTCAGGCACGCGCGTTTCCACAGCGAACAAAGGACGCTTGCGGAATTGGTGCAGGTGACGACACACGCTAACACTTATCGGCGGCTTGACAATGCCTTTTTAGCCCGTAAATAATGAGTCCTGACTATGATTTCGCAATATGTATAGGCAAGTTCTTCGTTACTTCACTATTTAACGACAGTATGGCTTTCACTTTGCCAATACAAATTAGTTCAAAGTAATGTTCTAGGTTTAGCTCTGCTTAGCCAGACAGCTGAAGTAGAAAAGCCTTTTAGCTTGTTCTTGTCCCAGTAGCTTCTCTCGTAACCCGAAAACCTCTCCTCCTCTTTCCCAAATGTCCACCATCCCTCGTCCATATCCTTCTTTCAATTCCAAAGCCCACCTTATCCTTACTCCTTCCCGTTAAGGATTTTTGTGTGTATTGGTTTGTGGAAGTGTGAATCAATATTTGTGTAGCAGTGCTGCTACAATATGTCAATTTGACCATTGCTGTGGTGAATATTCTTACCTAGAGTATCTAATTATTTTAATTATACAAACTTGTATGCAAGTAACTGTTATACAGCTTGAACGCATTTATGACGAACTCTAGCCAAGTAACCATTAAGCACTAAAAGTGGCATTATATCAGCATTATATCTGCATATAAAGCAGCACTTAACTGTCTTGAAGCTCTATATTCAGATATAATGCTAATATAATGCTAAGAAAGGCGATATAACGTGCTTATATAGTGCAGAAGTGACAGCTCGTAAATAGCATTAGTAATGCTATATTAATGCACCTCAACACTGAAAGTTAATTCTAGTTTATATTACAAAATCGAAAGTAATGCTCACTAATCCATTCGTTGTTTTCAGCAACGAAACTGATTTGTTCTTTTTATGAAGATACATTCGTAATTAATTGCACGCGCAACTGTCAAAAGCACGAAGCTTTTGTTGACACAGAAAGAACATTCGTACATTGTACGGAAACAATGCAAAGAGCTACGAATATTTTGTCACAAATTTAAAAGAAACGTCTCTCTGGTGGTTGCATGAAGGACTGACAGATCTACTTTATCGACTCAAAATGTAATTGACAAAAAAAAAAGCGCAACCACGTGGAATTGTCCAGCGTTCTTTTTATTGTTTCTGACATGGGGTTCGAACCTGTAAATTTGAAAAGTGCTGATTCTAAATCCGTGGTTGATCTCACTAGGCCACGCTGACTCGTGAGAACAATCATGATTAATGAGCATGAAGTTATAGCTCACGACAGAGATTTGATTTTTATTTTGAGATAGATAATTTATTTCCGCCCATACCAGCACAAACACTATCGTGCATGAGTGCGGTATGAAAGAGAAGCAGCGATTGGCTGGTCATCACGAAGTTCATTTCGTGCATTTTACGAAAAGGTGTAATGATAGCATTTCACCAGATAAAAAGCATTATGATTGTTTCATGCAATACACGAGACATTTGTTCTATGTACAAAATCCATGTTTACGAAACGCGTGAAAGCTACTTTACGAAAATAAATTTTCAGTGAACATAACTGTCAGTTTTGATAGCCCGTTTTTGGCACTGCAAATGCCATTATGCTGCATTTATAAACTGTATACTTCCGATTTATTTCAAGAACAATTTCTTTTTTCGTTTCTTCTTATTGATGGTATTAGCTAAATAATGAAGGATAATGCATTCTATAATAAGCTATAAAAAACCACTTAGTGTTTAAGTAATGAACGAGTGTATTAGTATGCGTAAAGTTATATTTTTCACATTCAATATACTGCGAAAATTTCCTATACTGCGTCTTGAACCAAGGTATCATCTTGTATGGTTGGACCGCTGCCTTTGCTGCCTGTGCCTGACTATAAGCGGTTCCAGAATTGTTTTTAGCTTTCATCTCCGTATCTACGAACAAATTTGAAGGCGTAGAACTGGCTAATGGAGATGTAGTTATTTCTGTAACCAAATCATCAATATGTGTGTAAAGTAAAGAAGTATCGTAGTTACAATGCAATTTAACTTTACGTCTATAATTTCCAATTTTCAAAGTTTTTTTTCCACTTATTCTCGTCCATACAGGTTTTTGTTGACTCCAAATTACTTTTTAATGCTTTTGTAAACAAGTTCTTAGCATTATTTGATAGACTTATATGAGCACTAAATGCAGATATAAAGCATGTATGCTGTGAACATGGTAAAAACTTGAATGCATTATAACAGCCTTATATGCGCATATAATGCTGGCGATAATGCTAAGTTTTTGTTAAAGCTTGTATGCATTTGTGCTGCTAATATGAAGCTTACATGCCTAACGTATGGTAATATAGAACTTTAAAGCAACATTTATGCTGATATAGTGATATTATCGAGCTAAAGCTTAATGCTTATGGTTACTTGGGTACTATACCTATTTCTCACTCTCTTAAATATCTCCTGCTTTTCTCGTTCGGGACTGGTTTAGTAGGGTAGAGGAACCAAAACGGTAACAAGCTCAAACACAATTGAAGTAACCACTAAATAGAAAAAACGCCAATAAATCCTGCTTGATTTCCCCCTCCGAACCTTAGTAAAAAAAACCCAAATTTAAACTCGCTCAATCAGAATGAGCTAACCGGAACGGGAGAAGAGAAGCCTGATATTGAAACAAACAATGTAACTGAAAACGAAAACGGATTTTAGGAGTAGTCACTTCTATCGGATCTGCCCAAAACAGAAAAAAAATTCAACTTAGTACTTCAAATCATAACATAATCAAATACATTTATTTCCCGATTATTCGCGACTCATTTGGGTTGGACAGAACAATATGGCGTGAATAAATAATTACCTGTTCTGGTACGTTTAACAAATTGCGTATCTCGGGAAGATATCGCTTTGCCGGTCTCACACACCAGAGACTACGTATACTTAAATTAACTAAAAAAGAATTAAAAATTCGATGTGAGTACTTCACTTAAAAAATCACTCTTCCTATTGAGTACCTTTGGTACGTATCTCTTAGAAACGACGTTTCACTTATTTAGAAAAAAACTTCCAAAACTACGCGATACCTTCTGTTCCTCCAGCCGGTATCGTTGCGAAATGATCGAGCTTAAATCCTCTCACTACTAAGAAATGTTGATCAAACAATTATCTTTTATGCTAAATGAAAGCGCCAGCAAACAATCCACATTGCGAATAAAAATTCCTTTTTGCTTTTCGCCTTGTTTCGTCAAGATAGTTGTTTAATGGTTTTTCGCCATTGTTGCTTTTCTTATTTTCATGGCATCCAACTTGGCCGAGGCACAAACCAGTCGACATGCAACATAAATTTGTAGCGAGTCTTACCTAACCTATTTTGTCAATCTTTAAATTTGGTATACGATTCAAATCTTATCAAATCTAATTTAACCTAATTCATAATAAAAACGTTAATAATTCAAGCGAATGAACCTGAACCAAAAAATATTATACAACGCCCAACGTTACAAACATCAACAAATGCCTGCCAACAACGCTTTTTGCTCCAAACACCAGGGACGCGGTGGTGTATTAAACCGTGCGTCCAGATTTACTTTGAATCGATACGATTCTCATACGATCGGAACTATGAACCACTAAGCATGGGTCCAAGACCCATTCCATACGAAAAAGTATGAAATGATTATTGTTGCATACACGCAGCGAAATAAACTTTCTTTGTTCATAAGATGCATTAAGATTAATTGCTATAAGAAATCAGTATGATTTTCATAAATTTATCTTATGAAATATAATTATGTTGAAGGAATAAAAGTATGGACCAACCTAGATTCGAACCTTGATCGTTGAGGTAACGGATCCAGTGGCTTGCCCACTAAGCATACAAGAACAACGTCGTGTGAAACAAAATCCATTGATAAGTCAGCCTTATGAAATTCCATAGCATCGTTCATTAGTTGAACTTTCTTAAATTCTTAAGATTATTTCGTTGAGTGTTGCTCGAGGACAGCATTTCTCTTATACACTTTCAATTGACATCACTTATCAAGCGTATATTGTTTCGTGGGTTTGTGACTCGTCTCTGGATCCCGAGGTTTATGGTTCGAATCCAGATTGCAACTTTTTTTTTTACGATCGTCCTACGAACTTCTTTCAATTAGAGAATCGTATGAAATTTGCATTAATATCTTCTGGCAAATTTCCATACCATATTCCTATGAATTCCTCTCGATTTGTTTGTTCAAATAAACTGACGATCGGATGTAATACGTGCTGTCGATGGTTCCACTATCGATACGTGAGAGCAACAGTAGTCGTAAAAGGAGAAAACATGGTTCCATTCTGAGACAGCCTGCCAAGCAGCGTCTGAGCAACCGAAAAAGTCCAGCAGCAAAAAGAATCAACCGTAATCAACCACCCAGGAGCAAAAGCTGAAGGCAATGGAGGAATACAAAAAGAAGTTGGGAGAGATGGAGAACGGAAGATTTTTTTGGGGGAAGAAAATAGAGTGGCAGCGAACGTTGAAGGAGATAAAGATGCAGATGGAACAATATTTGCGGGAAAAAAATTTGGGTCAGGAGAAGCTCCTATTCAACTGTGCTCTCAAAGAAAGACAGAACATTTCGAGACGAAGAAGACGATGCGGATGTCATACCAGAAACTCATGGACGGTTTGGATCGGGTTATGTTGAATTTGCAACAATTCATGTCGGAGATGCTGACAAAAAACGATGAGGTGGCCCCATCACTCGGCACGGCCAACGTGAATCAAAGTGGTATACGTAAATTCGAGAGGAATGGATCGGTTTACATGACACGCAGTGGTCTAACCCCGGAGAAGACGGCGAAGGAGAAGGAAGAGAAGAAGAAAACCGAAAGCAGAGATACTGAAGGCGCTCTGGGATTGGCCACTTTTCTCTGCACCCTAAGAAACATCGAACCAAGCGTGCGGATTCAACGATGTGGAAAATCTGGTGAGACTTCAAGAAAGCCTGAGGAGGATTTGATTTGCCCAGGAGAGTCTCGTCACTGCAGGTGACTCTTCTCACTTCACAGAGTGGCAAACGTCACTTCGACTCTCGAAATAACCCTCATTGCTCCCGAGCCTGTGAGATTGCTTGCTCGATGTTCTGTAGCTGCCGATCGATGTCATCAGTTGACTCGAGGTTCACCTTGGTATCAACGATGTCGTCGATATGTTGTCGGAAACTCTTCCATCTGGCTCGATGGTAGTTCAATCTGGTGATCCGATGCTGGTTGACCGAGGACCCAACTTCGGCCATCACTGAATAGTGGTCCGAGCTGAGCTCCTGGTGTACTACCAGCTGGGCGATGTTTGTTCCCCATGTTGGTGAGGAAGATGTCGATTGTCGAATGGACCCCGGAACTACTCAATCGGGTGGGAGTATCTGGGGCCATGATGGTGTAATGGCCCTCTTCGGGGACTTCCTGCAGGATTATTTCGTTCCGGTTGCGCTGGGTGTTCCCCCAGGTTTCTTGTTTCGCATTTATGTTACCGGCGATGATAAATTGCCCCTGCCTCCAAGTTAGATTGCGAGTGTCGTTCCGTAGAGCCGTTGTTGTTCCGTTAGCGGCGTTGGCTTGCTTGGGGCAATAGGCCGCGGTGATGGAAATAGGGTCGACGGCAGTTTCAACCTCGACTCCGATGGCTTCGATAGACTTCACTAGAGCCGCTATGATCAAGTTGCACAATCCGGTACCCTGGGATGAAAACGCTGAGTTCCGGCTTGTGATGAGTCTTGGTGAAGACGGCGATGTTGATGACCTTCCTTTTAAGAAAGTCACCGAGTTCGATTGTTTTGTTCCGGATAGAACAAGCAGTCCAATTGAGAATGTTGATCCCAAGTAGCACACTACGATCATAATTAGTCGTAGTAACTTGATTATGATTTAGCAAGTCATATTCATGTTTTCTCAACCAAATGGCAACAAGTGTGCTACTAGGGATGGTGCGTTAACGGTCCATACTTAAATAGTTATGAACGTCATCGTCACGGATGTTGCGGCTTTGAGCTGTTCCTTCTGGAACGTAGTTGGCGGTGGAGCTCTTGGACGAACTCGACTATGTGTTCCGTGTCATAGAACTGTCCATTGGTGGGCGGTTGCCTGGAGGAACTACAACTCGGATTACACCAGCTTGCAGGAGGAGTCAGAATGGGGGTGGTGGTGGCGTCCACGAATTGTGGCTGAACGGATGCTTTTCATCAGTTCCACCATCGTAACGGAACCCTCCTCCAGATGGACCATATAGAGTCGGTCACGGAAATTTCCCTGTTGCTGGCGTCTGATGGGAAGCACCTTCTGAGGCTTCAGTGCCACCGCTTGAAGCTCGTCGAAGATTGCCTCCGGAGTGAATTCCGAAAGGCCACACAGAATCACCTTTAGCGGTTTGTTTGCGGGTGGTTTCCGATTTATCCTCGTACTCTTCTTCTTTTGTCACGACTTACTGTTCCTTGCCTACTTTCAACAACGCGCTTGCTTTGCTGAAACCATTATGTTAAAAAATGAACTTATCACAACAACCAATGCCTACTGCGCTTTTGAACACTCTGAGTTTGATTCAGTCAAAAAAACCTGCAAAATGCCTTAAAGTGCTTCTCATATGTACGGATTTTTTCGTGTTAACGAAAATACAGCGTTTATTGAGATCGCAGCAAGCCGTGCTAAGAAACTGACGTGTTTTGTTTTTTGCTGCGTCGTTTTCACGAAACAAAATGTCAAAATTAATTCGTAATTCAACTTAAACAAACAGTTAAATCATAAAAACTCCGTGTGTTTTGTGTACGACGTAGTGAATATAATCGATTCCCTCCCAAAATATGTAATGATCGGTAGCATTTCCCCATTTGAATAGTAATTTTTTTGCACCCGCAGGCAGAGTTAAAACAGCTTTGTTTTGTTTGTTTTTGCTATTAGTATTGTGCCACCCGGGTAAAAAAGGTTAAATAAGAGTATTTTTCCGCTTGGTCGCGAGTGTATTAATGATTATAAGCAGTTCTGAAGTCGATATAGAGTCCCGTCATAACGAGGGATTTTGATAAATGAAGTGAAAAAAAGAAGACTAGCGCAATGTAAAAAAAGGCCATTTGCTAGTCAGAAGCAATGATCGAAGCAAACGCGCATGCGTGTCAGTGCGTCTGAGTGGCTGGCATATAATTTCAGATGCACCCATCTCGTGGTATACAGAGAGAGAGAGCTGTGAATTTTTTTTTTCATACATTGCCCAGTGATTGTGATTTTTCAAGTTTAATTTCTACTCGAAAGTGTTTTTTACATGCGATTTTCATTGTATTTCATTTGTTCACGAAGTACTCAATATATTTGTGCTGTTCCACGCGAAAAAGATGATGTGGAAATATTTGCCGAATAGCGTGGAAATGTTTGCCGAATAACTCATCCTTTAGAGACATAAATGCATCCTTTAGCATCACAGGGTGGCCGTCTAAATGAAGACTGAACATCAGCAACAGTTTTTGGTGAGATCTATCCGATTATAATTAAATTTGAACGATACTACTAAATACGTGCCATCGTCAAAACAATATGACTTGATGATGGAAGTGTATGCACAATACTAATTTCCATTTGATGTTTGTATTGTGTCTGTGCGGGGCTGTTTGTAAGTGAAAGTGACCTCGGAATGGACATGAGTAACCAGGCATTCTGATATGGGTCACTGGAACTCAACAGAGCTATCACTTCCAACTCCCGGGCGAAAATTGTTTGTCGTGTCGACAAAAGTTCGTTTTTTTTTTTTTAAATTAATCATTTATTTGTACAGGCTCAATCGAATCAACTTTACAGAGCCAAGTTTTCATATTGTATACATCAGGTATCTTAGAACTAAAGTTAGGGGGATGGAGCCGATTACTCGCGGCCGTCTCGAGGTTAATAGGAATTACAATATAACGGATAGGAAGAGGGGCGGGAATTTAAGGTATGGTTTACATAACAAATTTATTTTATATTCTAAGTTGTCAAAAAACTTAAAACTATACAACTTTTGATTTTTTTTTTCTACTTGAACATTTTTGAAAGAGAAAAAAAACACAAACACTGCAAAAAAAAATACTAAACATATTTGTTAAACTAACTACAATCTAAGGCTAATGTTAGTCACAAACACATAAATGAGTTTCATAAACTCCAGATCACGTACAGCCAAAATATCTCGAACTGGTACATTGGGTTGTTTACCTCGAGCCCGAAGGGTATCATAAAGCTCAGATCTAACTCCACGATGCTCAGCACATGACCAAATAATGTGATCCACGTCCTGGTAACCTTGTCCACATTCACAGAGATTGCTGTCGCTCAGCCCAACTCGGAATAAATGAGCGTTCAAAGAATAATGATTGGACATGAGGCGAGACATCACGCGGATGAAGTCTCGACCCACATCCATCCCCCTAAACCAAGATTTCTTCGACACCTTTGGGATGATAGAATGTTGCCACCGCCCCAAATCTCCTTTACTCCATTTATACTGCCAGCTGACGAGAGACTGTTGACGAAAAATAGGAAAAAATTCATTAAAGGCGATTTGTCGATCATAAATATCGCCTTCCATAGCGCCCACCTTTGCAAGCGAGTCCGCTTTCTCATTGCCCAAAATTGAACAATGAGATGGGACCCATACAAAGGTGATGATAAAATAACGCGAAGATAAAGCACTTAGAAGCTCCTGTATTTTCATGAGAAAATACGAGGAGTGCTTTACCGGCCTCAAGGAGCGAATAGCCTCTATAGAACTGAGACTATCCGTGAAAATGAAGTATTGATCCGGTGTTAATGAGGCAACAATTTCTAGCGTGAAGTGTATTGCCGCTAATTCAGCGACATATACGGAACAAGGAGCTTGAAGTTTACGATAGGCGCTATAAATTTCATTAAATATACCAAAGCCTGCTGACGCCTCTATCAATGATCCGTCAGTGAAGAACGATTTAGTGGAATCAACTTGGCCAAACTTTGCAGCAAATATCACCGGAGCAATCATAGAACGATGATGCTCTGGGATTCCACGAAGCTCCTGCTTCATGGATAAATCAAAATGAATCGAATTGTCGAAATCGGAGAAGCAAACACGATTGGAAATGTTCGGCGAAGGGCTGACATCCTCTGTTATGTACAAATGGTACAAAGTCATGAAGCGCGTTTGAGGATTCAACTCAAGAAGCTTCTCAAAATTTTCGATCACCTGGGGGTTCATAACTTCACACCTGGTGAGGAGCCGGAGAGATAATTCTGTAAACCGATCCGAGAGTGGCAACATGCCAGCCAGCACTTCAAGACTCATGGTGTGAGTCGAGTGCATGCAACCTAACGCGATACGAAGACACCGATACTGAATACGTTCCAGTTTAATGAAGTGCGACCGAGCCGCTGACTGAAAACAAAAACTACCGTATTCCATAACCGACAAAATCGTTGTCCGGTACAACGTTAGAAGATCTTCTGGATGAGCTCCCACCAGGTTCCGGTAATTGTGCAGAGAAAATTGATCCTTGGCTGGCACTTTCGCTTCACATACTCAATATGGGATCTCCAGGTGCACTTTGAATCGAACCAGACCCCAAGATATTTAAATGACATAGAATGAGTTATCGGCTTACCCCAAATTTGAAGCTTCGGTTGTGCTGGGTTATGCTTCCTAGAAAAAACTACCAACTCAGTTTTCTCCGTAGAGATCTCGATACCTAGCTCTAGAGCCCAAGTAGACAAATTGTCCAAGGTATCCTGTAAGGGTCCTTGCAGATCGACCCCATTGGGTCCCGTGACAGACACTACGCCGTCATCTGCAAGTTGTCTCAACGTACAGTTGTCACCTAGACAACCGTCAATGTCTTTGACATAAAAATTATACAAAAGGGGGCTTAAACATGATCCCTGGGGAGACCCATGTAGCTAAATCGTGAAGCTGTAGAGGTTCCATGAGAAAAGCTCATATGTTTCTCTGACAGCAAATTGTACAAAAAATTATTCATTAATGAAGAAAAAGCCACAGGCGTGGAGTTTATCTGAAAGAACTTCAACAGATACTGAATCAAAAGCCCCTTTATGTCCAAGAATACAGAAGCCATTTGCTCTTTTTTAGCAAAAGCTAACTGAATATCTGTGGAAAGCAACGCGAGACAGTCGTTCGTTCCCTTACCCCTACGGAAACCATATTGAGTATCTGAAAGCAGGTTGTTCGTCTCAACCCATTTGTCCAGACGGAAGAGGATCATTTTCTCCAACAACTTTCGAATACAGGATAACATCGCGATGGGGCGATAGGAGTTGTGGTCGGACGCGGGCTTACCAGGTTTTTGAATGGCAATAACTCTCACCCGTCTCCAATCATCCGGTACAATGTTGAGTTCCAGAAACTGATTAAACAAGTTCAACATGCGCCTCTTCGCGACGTCTGGGAGGTTCTTGAGCAAGTTGAACTTGATCTTATCAGCCCCTGGAGCCGTATTGCCACACGAAAGGAGTGCGAGAGAGAACTCTACCATTGAAAAGGGTTGGCTAATCTCATCTATCGAATTCGTGTTTTCGCGAGGAATCATCCGTGCCGGCACAGAATCTGGACAAACTTTTCGCGCGAACTTGAGGATCCATTGGTCCGAGTACTCTTCGCTCTCGTTGTTCGTAGTTCGGTTACGCAACCTTCGCGCCGTGTTCCAAAGAGTACTCATCGACGTTTCGCGCGATAGCCCGTTCACGAATGTTCGCCAGTAACCGCGTTTCTTGGCCTTGATGAGGCTCTTAAGTTCGCGTTCGAGAGCCGTGTATACTTCGAAGTGCTCAGGTGTTCCACGTCTACGGAAAACTTTAAACGCGTCGGACTTTTTTACGGAAGCCTCGGTGCATTGCTGATCCCACCATGGAGAAGGAGGTTTCTTGCGAAATGACGTCCCTGGAACTGGTCGAGTTTGAGCTTGAAGCGCGCTGTCTAAGATCAGGTTGGAGAGGAAGTTATACTCTTCCAGCGGTGAAAGCCTTCCTACCGTCGTTACGGCTTCATCTACTGCTGTCCTAAACATTGTCCAATCGATGTGACGGGTAAGATCATACGTGACGTTGACAGATTTCGACGGATTGAACCCGGTGGCAACCGAAATTTTTATGGGCAAATGATCACTACCGTGGGGATCTTGAATCACATTCCATGTGCAATCCAACGATAATGAATTCGAACAAAGGGTGAGGTCTAATCTACTGCCAACTGAGGATGATGCAGCCAAACGTGTTACTTCTCCATTGTTAAGTACTGTCATATTGAAGTTGTCACAGAGGTCATATATCAAAGAAGAACGGTTGTCGTCGTACAGTTCTCCCCAGCCTGTACCGTGGGAGTTAAAATCTCCCATGATCAACCGTGGAGCAGGAAGAACCGAACAAATATCTGAGAGTTGTTTTCGGTTAACGGAGGCTCTAGGAGGAATATAAACGGAAGCAATGCAAAGGCTTTTATTTTTAATAACAGCCTGACATGCGACAACTTCAATACCTGGAATAGGAGGAAAATTCACTCTATAGAAGGAGTAGCACTTTTTGATCCCCAAAAGTACTCCCCCTCCACGCGAATCCTCACGATCAAGACGAATAATATTGAAATCATGAATCGGAAGATTGATTTCGGAAGAGAGCCATGTTTCACAAAGAGCGAATGCATCACAACCGGTAATGTGAGCTAAAAATTTAAAAGATTCCAATTTAGGAATCAAACTTCGACAATTCCACTGTAGAACAGTGATCAAATCCCCGACCTCATTTGGAAAATTATCCATCGAAGGAAATGATAGCTGTAAGGAGGGGCCACTTAATTGTCAATTGCTTCAAAAAAGTCTTCACTGTTGGAAGCATTGCCAAAACAATGCTTTTGAGAGGGTCAGAAATTTCGAGGTACTTGAAGATACCTTCAACAATGTCATCAAATGAGAACAGCCCACTAGAGGAGGGGCCTTCTTTTCTTAAAATTGGGTTTCAGGGGTTTTGGATGTCCCCGGGAGAGATGGAAAGTCCTGGCTGTAGTTAGTACTACGAAAACCAGGTGGATTAGGATTTTCCTTTTTTCCACCTTTCCTTGAATTGGGCAAGCTGGTTTTGGGCTCCGGCTCAGCAACTTTCCGTGGGCGAACGCGTCTTCGCTTTCGTGAAGCACCTCCCGGAAAACTGACTGATGTTCCCTCTTCAACCAAATCAAAGTCAGACTCGTCATCTGACAGAGGAGCAAAGGGATTTGTATTGGCATCGGGTGATGGCGAGGCTTTTTTCACCATTTCGGCGAAAGATTGCCTGGAACGCTGTTTTAGTGAGCGTTCTAATTGTTCCCCCGCGTTGCTTGTACGCCGGGCACGACGAGAGAGCATGAGGAGGAGTTCCCTTACAGAAAGCGCATTTTGGGTGCTGTCTGCGCAGGCGCCATCCTCATGTCTCTCCCCGCAGTTGGAGCAGCGTGCCTTATTGCCGCAATGGGAGGTCGTATGTCCCATCTGCTGGCATTTCTGGCAGATCATGACCCGAGGTACGAACAACCGCACAGGTAGTCGAAGTTTTCCCAACTCGACGTATTGAGGGAGGGCTGAGCCAGAGAAGGTCACACGAAACGAGTCTGACGGTGTGAACTTTTTTCGCCCTTATTGGTCGATACTGTGCCCAGTTGGCGCACATCCAGTATCTTGACTGGAGACAGCAGAGGGTTCTTAAACCGACCAACCCCTGCTTCATCAGTATCTCATGGGTCAGACTTGAATCGGTGACCACACCTTCAATTTCAATACCCCGAGCTGGGATATACACCCGATACTCAAGGTTAAAAAGCTGAGAGACAGCAATCTCATTAGCCTGCTTAAGGTTGGAAACGACGACCCGAAGTTTATTGGGCCTCACTTTGATTATCTCGGTCACGGCCGAGAATCGCTTCGTCAGATCATTGCTGATCTGATAAATGTTCAGAGGTTTCGTTTTGGGCTGAAAGTAAACAACCCAAGGACCAGCTGAATCAGCTGGGTAGGCTCGCGATCGGGTAACCTTATGAGATACCTCATTATTCGACGGCAAAGATAAATCATCTTCCAACGATTCATCCATGCTTCGCCCGTGGGAGCTTAAAGAGCTCAACCACAAACGCAAATAATAAAAATTATATTCCTCGATTCAAAACTGAACACACAAAACACAACACAATTACAATACAATTATACCAGAAGATGGAGATACACAAAAAACTTATCTTATATGTCTATTATCTTGCTGCTGCCGGGCGACGAATGTGTTGCTATTGCCGACCAACGATGTGTGGCCGCGTGAATCGGCTAGGCGTGGAGCTCAGCGATGATGAAATTGATGACGATGATGATGACTCTGGTCGGTGGTGGTTGACAGATGAACGATTGCACGCTACACACGATGGACTGCTGGTGTGCGTGCAATATGTAGATGCGGAATAATATGGCTATTAGATTGCAAATTGCAATTAATAGCGTCGTAGCACTGTTTGAATCACAACGCTCTCTTCTTCAGAAAAAACTCGATGAGGACACTATCGAAAGAAAAAACTGAACTGAACCATGAAACCACGCGCGAAAAACTTCGAAAGCAACGGGGCACGGACAGAACGAACTGCACAGTTCGCTAGCTCACTGGACAATGAAAAAAGTTCGTTTAACTGCAAACATTTTTCTTCCATAAAAACACTGCTAGACGGTGAGCGGATTGTACATACACACACACAACAAAAATACAGCGTTTATTTGTTTTAGATTCTGAGAATACTCGGCATTTGCAGAAATTTGCAGTTCAGTGGAAACCAGTGCGTCCTTTACCTCAGGAAATGTGTAGGAAATAATATTTTATGTCCAAAGAACCAGTTTTAGATCAATTCATTTAAGATTTTGTAACTGTAATGATTGTCAGAGTTTTGAATTTTTGCACGAGGTAAAAATGAACCGTATAACTACTTATTTTTCTGCCAATTCGTCGACCTAAATTTAAAGATACCAAACAATGCTGGTGAAGCAGTTTGCACATTTGACTGAAAAGTCAAATTTTCTCGATTATCATTGAATAATGGTCCTAATTTGAAGCACGAAACTTCTTCTCTTTTAGATTCAATCATCTGAAAGTATTTGAAGATTTTGAACATAACGCGACATTCCACCTCTCTTCCCAATCTCGTTCCATGATTTATGTCTGGAATGCAGCATAAAGCAAAACTCTCCCCCTCCCATTCAACCATTTGACTGTCAGAGAGTGTGAAGTTTTGCATTAATTAACATTATCAAGAAATTATCTGGATGTTGTTCTTTGTCTGTCGGTGAGAGAATGCTGGAACGAAACGAACAGAAGCCTTTGTAATTTTATCGATTTACTTTTGTTCGTTGGGTGAATTTAGGAGCGAGGGGTGGGGGGACTTGGATGAGCTGACAGTCTGGAAAACGTGCCGCACTGAATACCCCACTTAGACAGCACGTGTTGCATATCGATGAGCCGTTTCGAGAAAGCTGGGTTGCTAAGCAAGTGTCGCACTCTCAAGATGTCACTGGAGGCAGCTCTTTGGGAAGAAAGTGGGAAGCCAAGGGGGTTAGAATTTAGACGAGCCAATGCGCCCTGGATGTAAGCTTGTTTAGTCGAAACTCGAGTGCAGAATATCAATTAGAAAATTGGGTTCATAAAGCTGGCACGTACCGAACATCAAGTATTCAAACTTTTCAACAACTTTGAGTCGCAAAGATCGCAATTTTGTCGGGCAGAATCGTGAGCAATTATCGTTACAACCCCTAAACTGCTCAATTTGAATCATCAATTTGAGCACACACAAGTCGGATTCAACAAGGCAACAGCAGGAAGCATCTTCAAAGTGAGACATTGCCAACGAAAGGATGTGTTATTGTTTGCAAATGTATACGGACTCCTTCGGGGGTGCGACAATACGACGCAACGGCTGGCTGGGAATCGTTCAGCTGGCTTATCTTTTAATTTATGTTTTACAATCATTAATTAGAATAAAACAAACATCTTCTGACTCAGCTGGAAGGGGGAAATACCACACTTTTCGACACCCTTTGGGCGCACTTTATGTCGCCTGTCTGTGGGCAAAGTTCACCAGCGTTGTGTGGCATAACATGTACAGGTAAGCAATGCTGTAATGATATTAACGTGAAAGGCGTTTGATGTGACTTTCTCAGCTTCTTATTCCCCACCGGAAGTAACTTATTCTGATTCATGATTCACCAGCCCGCGATGGTATTACTTTCATTCGACGGTTTACAAAATTACACTCATATTTGACTAGGAACGACTGAAAGCTCCTTTGTAAACACATTTGCCCTCGTTTGACCGTACGCTTCAGTTCTTCTCTCGAGGTGGAGCAGCACTTTGCCACCCACGATGATGGGGAGGAAAAAGAAACCAAACCATGTCCTCGCCCCCTACGTGAAGTCAAAACTGGATGTGACATTTCCCACGCATCTTCGACTCGGTGCTTGCTGAGGAGATCCCTCTAATGTATCTAATTTTGCTCCAGTTGTTGACACTGCTCGGAATTTTTATCTCCAGCTAAACTGCCGCCGTGATACCTTCTTGTCGGTACAACGATATGCGATGATGTATTTATGCAGGGATGGATTTGACGTCGCAAAAAAAAAAATGCTCCAAAAGACGAGCATCACGAGTAAACAGATTTTGTGTAATGCGCAAACAAGGTACAGTCGCTTAATTAAATAATAAACTTTTAGCTGTGTAAATCTGCTCCTGAATGAAGTTATTTCGAAACATTTTCTTCGTCCATGGTGCTGCAGAGCTTGACAATGCAGAGCGAAGAACGATGTATGCTAAATTGCCTTACCGACAAGAGCTCTTAAATGAACGAGATCAAGAAAGAAGAAGAAACAACACATTCGGTAATTGAACGAGCTTAAGGTGAATGAAGTTGTTGTTTGAGGAGTGCAAAAGTCCCGATAAGACATGTTTTGAGATTGTTCAAATTGTTCCGAGTCGATGTTGGAATAACTTCCACCCATTTCGGAACGTCTCTTCACCTATATCTTGGTAATTACCTTATGTAGAGCTCTGCGTGATCCAAAGTAGATGGAAAAAAAAAATATATGAACAGCATTATTAAGTTTTTCAAAGATAATTACTGGAGCACAACAACAGAGACCATTGAACCGTTTGAGTTGAATTGACAATTTGAATTTTGTACCTGGAAACGTACTTACAAACAACCATGCAGATCATAGTTTTTGGAGTTTTGCAATGAAAATGCGAGGCGGGCCGTTTGACAAGTGAAAAGTGTGTAAGACTCTTTTTCCTGAACTACTCAGTTCAGGAAGGGAACCGGCCTAAGCCTCGAGCTGCTGGTTTTAAGCCAACTCCTGGGGTGGGTTCTCAAGGCCTCTTTTGTGCCGGGTCTCAGGGCGTTATGGCGAGGGAGGTTTTTCTGATGTGGAAGTCCTGAATAATATAAATGTGTTTGTTTTACCTTGTTATATGTCCCAAAACGAAGACGGTGGTAACGTTTGCATTGAAAAAAATGGATTTTTATTTCGGATGGCGGTAAGGACAAGCTGAGACAGATAATTGCTTTAGATAAACTTCCCATGGAAGATAATTATTTAAGCTTACTTGCAAACAAATTCTACGCCCTTGCGAGCGGCCTTCCGGCAGTTAACCGGAACATTCGCCATGGCGGCAAGCTTTTAAGTTCTTTCTTCGTTTGATTTATCAATTCCTCCTCAGTTTTCGCGACAAAATTTTTGGAGTAGATCTTACGCTTCAGGTAGGCCCAGAAACTTTCGATGGGACGCAGTTGGGGGACGTTGGGTGGGTTTGCCGACTTGGGTACCACATCGATATTCAGCCGCTCCATCTCTTCCAACAATCACTTCGAGTAGTGGGCCGATCTGACTCCACGATGCTCAGTACATGACCAGAAAATGTGAACTGTGTCCTGGTAACCTTGTCCACATTCACAGATATTGCAGTCGCTCAGCCCAGCTCGGTATAAATGAGTGTTCAAAGAATAATGATTGGACATGAGGCGAGACATCACGCGAATGAAGTCTTGACCCACATCCATACCCCCAAACCAAGATTTTTTCGACACCTTTGGGATGATAGAATATTGCCATCGCCCCAAATCTCCTTTACTCAATTTATACTGCCAGTTGACGAGTGATTGTTGACGAAAAATAGGAAAAAAAACCATTAGAGGCATTTTGTCACTCACAAATATCGCCTTCCATAGCGCCCACCTTTGCAAACAAGTCCGTTCTCTCATTGCCCAGAATTGAACAATGAGAAGGGACCCATACAAAGGTGATGATAAAAGAACGCGAAGATAAAGCATTTAGAAGCTCCAGTATTTTCATGATCAAATTCGAGGAGTGTTTTACCGGCCTCAAGTAGCGAATAGCCTCTATAATACTGAGACAATCCGTGAAAATGAAATACTTATCCAGTGAAACTGAGTCATACATTTCTAGCGTAAAGTGTATTACCGCTAATTCAGTGACATCTACGGAATAAGGAGTTTGAAGTTTACGATTGGCGCTATAAATTTCATTAAATATACCAACGGCTGCTGACTCCTCTATCAAAGATCCGTCAGTGTAAAACGATTTAGTGGAATCAACTTGGCCACAATTGTTAAGGTGTTTGCAGCACACTACTTGCGATTCCCAAACCACGACGACGTAAAACGGCTGCTGGATGAAGACAAGAGACGAGGATTCCCAGGGATGTTGGGTTCGTTGGACTGCTGCCACTGGCAATGTAAAAACTGCCCAACTGCTTGGGCTGCCTAGTACAAGGGGAAGGACAAAAAGTCTATCATTGTATTGGAAGCAGTGGCGGCGTATGACCTATGGATATGGCACGCCTTCTTTGGTCCTCAAACGACATCAATGTGTTGAAGCGTTTACCGTTATTTTCAGACGTCTACAGTGGCAAAACTCCTGTAGTAGAGTTTGAAATTAATGTACAAACCTACACTATGAGGTATTACCTAGCGGACGGGATTCATCCTTCCCTTGCAACACTTGTCTAAACGATTCCTTCGCTGTTTGGACAAAAACTGAAGGTGCCTATATGCTTTTTCTTGCATAACTATTCGATTTTTTTTCAAAATTGCGCGTAACGGTCGACACAGTAAGTGGGAGAATAGGGATGCCAGGAATTGGAATGAGGAGTTAATATTCTAAGATGGTTTTAACTCAGGTATTTTAATTCATATATTCTAGTTTCTTTTTGATTCAGTTAATTTTATTTCATAAATTAAACGCTTATCAAAATAGAAAAATAAAATACAAAAATAAAACGATATATCCACAAAAATTACATAATGTACGAAATTAACAATTTTTTTAATATTAAATTGATTTAATCAATAGACAGGTTACAATTGGTCGGTGTAAAGACGCTTCTCAACCTTCGTCTTACGATCAATCTTGCTTAACAACACCTAACCCTAGCCACCAGGTTAAGATTCCAAGCAACATTTCCAAAGCCGTCCAGCTTTATAAAGTTTTATTAAAGTTTGATGGAAGCCAAAAGAAATCAATTTGGTTTTATTATGGCACCAAGAGGGGTCAATAGGTTCCATATTTTAATCAGGTTTATGATAACCTACACAGATTCTTTACAACGATCTTAAAACCTTGTCTGCTGAAATTCCGTTTACTCCTGTCAGAGGTTTTATTTCGACTCTATGAACTCGGAAAATGCTGTTTTGAAATACCGTTTTAGGCCCTATTTATAAGCTTATTATGGTCAGTTAAAAAGGCATTTTAAAACAATTTTGCCTTTAGTAAATCCATTAAATAGTAAATTAGTATTGTGGGTAGTTACCAAATGACCGAATAGTTTACTAGTTGTGATTGCGAAGATAAATTGGCTCTTTGCCTGTGACGACGAGTCCCCTCGGTAAGTAACGGTCGCTAGTTACCACAGGGATATTCGTGTCTATCATATCGCCGAACCAGATATGATGATGTTCAGGTAATGGATGGTAATAAAAACAAGCATCCTGATCCACAACAAAACGGATTCGATGGAGGTAAAACCGGTAAGGCAAGAGGTGTCACGATCAGGACAGGAATCAAGCCGAAAGTAACAGTGAAGCAATCGGAGACTCTGAACATCCCGAAGGTGACAACAACGAAATCTTCGGCTGGCAGCAAAGCCACAAGACAGTCTAAGAAAACGGTTGGCGAAAGTGTTACGTCCAGCACAAGGGCTCGTTTGAACCTGGAGCTGAAAGCCGTGGAAAAACTGCAACGTATACAAGAAGAAGAACTTGCGGCGAAAAGACACTTAAGGATTTTCAACGGAAACTTGAGGAGGAATTGCAAGAGAAGGAGTTAGCGATAGAAGCGAGGCGGATCGCCGAAGCAAAAGCTGCACAGGAGCAAAAGATGACAGACGCGCGGGAATATCGGAAACAACAGATGGCGATCAGATTGAAGAAAAAGCGAAGCTTATTCGGCAAGCATCCGAGTATGGTAGCAGTCGTGGCAGTAGGGCAAGCGTCAGTGTCAGTATCAGCGATTCATGTTCAAAGGTGAAAGATTGGTTAGAGAAGGCAACCCATCAGAATGAGGGAACAAAGAATGATTCTTCGACACCAGATGAACCCAGCGTAGATCCGAAACAGCCCAAGGAACATTGCTGGTTTTATCATGGTTTTATAGCATTCTTGAAGTCTAATTCATGCTCTTCAGAACCCTAATAAAACCAAAATTGTTACTTGGGAGGTACCATTAGGACCCATTACTAACAACAAGCCACCACATACTAATGCAGCAGGATTCTCAAACCTTAACAATGGCTTCCTTCTAAAAAAAAATTCTCCCTACACTCTCCGTTAATAAGGCAACTCTAGGAAAAAAAACCCAAACGAACGATTTCAATATGCACAGTATTAGTGGGGGACGTGAACAGCTAATACTGCACAATATTCTGGCAGTGGGAAATAATGGTGGTGAGAATATAAATGCCGTTGGGGATGTAGCGCAGCAACATTTCGCAGAGGGTAATGCTCAATCACATGAAGGTCAACGGAATCCAGTGGGAGGTCAGTCAGAAGATGTCGTTGGTAGCCAACAATCAAGCCAGTGGAACAATCCGGAATGGTGTCAGCACCGCCGAAACGACAACGATATCGATACAGGGTCCATCGAAGCGACAGTTGGCTGCTAGACAGGTTATGGGAAAGGATTTACCTATTTTTTCGGGTAATCCGGAAGAATGGCCGATATGGATCAGCAACTTTCAGCGGTCTACAACAACTTGCGGTTTCTCTGACGATGAGAATCTCATCCGCCTTCCGCGCTGTCTAAAGGGTGCAGCCCTTGAAGCAGTGCGTAGCCGACTGCTTTGTCATACAAGTGTACCGCATGTTATCAAAACTTTAGAGATGCGGTACGGACGTCCAGAAACACTCATTGGTTGCATGACAGAACGACTTCGACAGTTACCGTCAATGAAGGTTCACGATCTAGAGAGCATAATGGAATTCGGGTTGGCAGTGGATAACCTGGTGCAGCATCTCAAGAACGTGGAACACCAGGCACATCTATCAAATCCATCACTACTACATGATCTGGTGGGAAAATTGCCTGTTAATTATCGTCTCCGATGGGCGGAACACAAAACCAGAACTCAGGATGTGGACCTAAGTACGTTAGGAAAATTCATGTCAGCTTTGGTTGAACTTGCCTACGATGTAGCTGATGACGTTGCCTTTGTAAAACCTCAGAAGTTAAAAATTAAGGAACGGTCATTTGTACAGATGCACGCACAATCAGAATCATCGTTGAACAACGAATCAATTAGCACCAACACTTCGGAATAGCGATCACCGAAGAGGTTGTGCGCGGTTTGCAAAGCGGAAGGGCACCGTGTGTCAGAATGTGACGGGTTTCAGAATTATTCCCGTCACGTTATACGGTAAAAACTGTCAGGTGGATTTTTATGCATTCGTCGACGAAGGCTCGCAAATAACTTTGCTGGATGACTCGGTTGCAGACCAACTTGGAATAGCAGGAATTACGGAGCCGCTTAACCTACAGTGGACTGGCAACATCAAGCGCAGTGAACCAAAATCTAGACGGATCAGTGCCGCAATTTCTGGTAGTGGTTTTTCGAAGCAGTACCTGTTGGTAAACGCTCGTACAGTCGGTGGATCGCTGCTTCCTTCCCAAACTATGGAATATTGCGAAATGCGAAGATATCCTCATCTAAGGGGACTGCCTTTAAACAACTACGAGAACGTTTCGCCCAAACTATTGATCGGTCTTGGCAACCTGAAACTCACCGTGCCGCTGAAAATCAGAGAAGGAAAATGGGAAGAGCCGATAGCTGCAAAAAGTCGCATTGTATGTATGTATGCACGGATGTATAGCAAAGCCACAATCCACAGCCGTTTGTGGGTTTCATGTTGGAGGATGGACCGATCTAGAACAAGAACTAAACCAATTAGTTCGTGATTATATCGCATTGGACAACATTGGCGTATCACCTCCTTCTATTCCGTTGGAATTCGAGGAAGACAAACGAGCAAGGATGTTACTAAGGAGTGTATCGAAAATAAGCTATCCACAAACTTTCTTTCAAATTATGTTGAAAACCGATATTTTATTCAAACAAAAAATTGATCGTTTATTGTACAACGTTAAACATGAGCATAATGAAGACCGGATGAAATTTAAGTTATTCCTTCACGAATTTTCAAACTTTGGATCAAATGCTCTTCATCAAGTTCCGGACAAGTGTTGCATCGCATTTTTTGGACGCTTGAGCCCACATTTTTTTTTGAACTCCTGCATGTTCCCAGCTGCCTTACCAGTCTTCTTGAAGACCCTCTTCACGATTGCCCAGTAACGTTCGATGGGTCGAAGCTGAGGGCAATTTGGTGGATTGATATTTTTCTCAACGAAATCTATACCATTTTCCGCAAGCCAATTGAGAGTGGTTTTGGCATAGTGAGCCGACGCTAAATCCAGCCAAAACAGTGCAGGTGTACTATGCTTTTTATATAAAGGCATCAATCTCTTCTGGAGACACTCAGATCGATAGATTTCCGCATTTATAGTTCCGGTAGTGAAAAAAATGGTTGACTTCAAACCACAGGAACATATTGCTTGCCATACCAGTACCTTTCAACCGAATTTCTCCACTTGAATCGACCTGTCCGCATCGCTCACATCCTCCCCAACGACGGCAGTAAAGTATAGTGGACCTGGAAGGGTTTTTGAGTCCTCCTTTACATAGGTCTCATCGTCCATCAAAACGCATGCATCCGGACGCTGCAAAAGACGCGAATACAATTTCCGGGCCCTTGTTGCTGCTCGCTTCTTCTGTTCTGCACTTTGTTTCGAGATTTTCTGCTTCTTGTAGGTCTTCAGGTGGTTTCGCCTCTTGATACGCTGGATCATTCCGACACTCGTTCCTGCTTTTTTGACCAAATCACGTATTGACATTGATTTGTTCTTCATGATTAGAGATACCACTTTCTGCTTCAGTGTCGGGTTGGAAGAACCGCGTTTTCTGCCTCTTCCTGGTCGCCCATCCAAAGAATAGTGTTTCCCAAACTTATTAATGATGGTTTAAACACTCGCATGATGAATTCCAAACCACCTCGCCAATTTTCGCATAGTAATACCCTTTTCACTTAGCCATGTGTCCAGAACCTTAATTTTCACTTCCTTTTCAATACGCGATATTTTGAAAACGCAGAATTTGAACCACACAAACAAGTAAACAAAAGAAAGCTGACAGTCAAACGCACAGTATGCAGTGTTCAGAGCATAAAAAACCATCACAAATACATGCGTACAACGCAAATGTATGTGGATAGCTTATATTCGATACACTCCTTAGTCTCAAATGACATTAACCTTTGTTGTTTCATCAGAAAATATCTCGTGATCCTTTATATATAGGAAGTTACTTTTTTCAGCAAAGTTGTTCAATAGACCAAGGACTTCAGGATGATAAACATAAAAGCTCAAATTTATCTCACTACGTGGCGCTAGTGTGCATGTAACCTTACTTTCTAACCTGAATCTCGAGATCCTTGACATATATCAAGTTGGTGTCTTGGACAGAGATGTTTGGTAGATTAAGGCCTTTCGGGTGATGTTAATTTTAGCACAGAACTCATCCGCTACGCGGCACTAGTGTACATGTGAACTTTTTGTTTTACCTGTATTTTGAAATCTAGATCGAGTATACAGTAAAGTTTTCAGAAAAGTTAGTTGTAAAATTATAAACTTACAGATGCTCGTCTCAACAGTTCAGAATTATCTCACTCTGTAGCGCTAGTGTGCATGTGAATTTACTGTAGAATCTGGATCTCGATATTATTTACATATAGCAAGATGGCATAGGGGCCTCGAATAGCATTGTCGGTAAGCGCACGGTCTACCCAGCCGGAGGCGGTGGGTTTGATTCCCGACCGATCTAGGATTTTTTCGAGTTGGAAAATTTTTCAACTTCCGTGGGCATAGAGTATAGTTATGCCTGCCACGCAATATACAAATTCATGCATTGGTGTTGGCATAGAAAGCTCTCGACAACTAACTGTGGAAGTGCAATTAGAACACTAAGTTGAGAAGCAGGCAATAGCTCGTTTGACGAGCGTCAAAGCCAAGAAGAGAAAAAGAAGCAAGATGGCATCAGAGCTTTTTGAATGGTGTACACATTAGATCAGAATTCGTTTGCTTATTGGCACTGGTGTTCATGTGAAGTTGTTGTAATATCTGTATTTTGATATCAAGATTCATTGTTTTCATGAAATTTTTACAAGTAATCTAGGTCTACCAGATGGCCAACTTCATAGTTGAGAATTATTTCACTGCGTGGCACTGGTCTGCCTGTGAACTATGTAATGAATGTGTATCGCTAGTGCACAGAAGAGGCTGACTACCCCATTTTGGGTATTTTTGGTACAATCTTCTGACATCTTCGGGTTAGTCCTTCACAAAATTTTGGGTAAGTCCTTCAGAGAACTTCAGGAAAGTTCTTCAAAGATTTTCATTGAAATTCTTCAGGGATGTTCTTCAGAGAACTTCAGGGATGTTTTGCAGAGAACTTAAAGTTAGTATGTAATTTGATATTAATATACGAGGACATATCAAACATGTATACCATTTTAACTTGAACATTTGTGTATGATATGTTTCACTGCAGCACCTATTTAGTCTTCATAGATTCGACCAAATAATGTCGATTGCTAAATATTGCTCATCCTTATATGAAATACATGCAGAATTAACATCTCTTACCTTGAAGACCTATTGGAAACGCGATCATGTTGAAATCCCCATTCACTTCTCAACAATATTTTGAAAAGCACAAGGAATCCAGTAACTGTTCCGTACAATCATAATTTTCCTTCAGCAATTTGGAATGTGTTACGGAAAAAGAAGGATGCTCATTTTCATTGCGAAGCAGAACAGCTGATAAACTTTTTGACGAGCTATGGATAAATAGTCGCCAATCTTTGGTTAGTGTTTAAGGTCTATTTTGTCAAACAAGCCACCACCATCACGACAAAAGCCTAGTCCAGCCTATGTACAAAAATATGAAAAGAACTCATGTCGCTTGCATTGTGTAGCAATTTTAACGTCAACATCGAGGAGCTCCTATTCTTTGAAGCGTGAAACTTCTCTGAAGTTCTCTGAAGGGCTTACCCGAAGTTTTCTAAAGAATTTTTCTGAAGTTCTCTGAAGTCTTCCCTGAATAGTTTCCATGAAGTTTTTTGAAGTACTTTCCTGAAGTTCTTTAAAAGACTTCCCTGCAGTTCTCTGAAGAACTTCCCTAAAGCTTTCTGAAGATTTTTCTGAAGTTCTCTGCAGTTATCTTCCAAGAAGATCTCTGAAGGACTTATCCGAAGTTTTGTGAAAAACTTTTAAGTTCTCTGAAGAACTTTCCTGAAGTTCTCTGAAAAACTTCCCTGAACAATTTCCATGAAGTTCTTTGAAGAACTTTCCTGAAGTTCTTTAAAAGATTTCCCTGCAGTTCTTTGAAGAACTTCCCTCAAGTTTCCTGCAGACTTTCCTGAAGTTCTCTGCAGTTATCTTTCAAGAAGATCTCTGAAGAACTTATCCGAAGTTTTGTGAAAAACTTTTAAGTTCCCTAAAGAACTTTCCTGAAGTTCTCTGCAGAACTTCCATGAAGTTCTTTGAAGTACTTACTCGAAATTTTGTGAAGAACTCTTCTATGGCTATGGCTTCCCTTTATGGCGTTTCTTGTCTCTTATTTCAGTTAGTAAAATCAGCATATTATGGTTATATTTCATGCTTTACTCGCACTTCAACCCCTTTAAGGTACCCTCCCACGGGTTGGCGTCCTTGGCCAATCGCACGCGACGGGCTTGCTGACAAGTACTTTTTGGAAAATCTCATATCCCCAAAACTCAAGCTTGAGTTGCCCATGAATATCACCTCAGTTGAAATGACGCAATTTTGATTATCATTCATTCTATATTCAAGTGACGAGCAATAATTGATTCTAGGAAGCCGTGTAACTGTAATCGTTCGCCTTTGTACCAAAAACAAAAAACGCCATTATTTCAAAACAAAACAAAATGTATACATGGCAAACATTCTGTTTGGCTTCAAACTTTCTCGATCAAATCGCTGCTGCAAGAATTATTGTTAAACCATTACAGCAGTGCTCGAGATCGGGAATAAATAAAGCAAAACTTTCGACTCAACTCGACTCGGCTTGTGTGACGTGCAGTATGACTTTGCTGACGGTTCTTTCCAGACCAGGCCGGGCCCAGCACCTTTCAAAAGTTTTCCCCCCTTCTTGGTAGCTCAAACCAAACAACTTGCAGCGCTATGTTCGAGAGCCGTTCCGAAAGTCTGATCGAAAAAAGAAGAAGAAAAAGCAAAAGATGTTGCAAATTTATGGGAAATTTATGCATGCTGGTGAACCAACGGCGGACGGAGCAAAAACTGCGCGTATGCCTTCGAGTGGTGGCTAAACTGGCATCACGACGGCGACGACGTCCTCGTTGTATCGTTTCAAGTGGTACCACCGGAAGAGGGTTTGTTTGAATTGTTGAATGGATGTTTTCTATTTTTTGTTTTTTTTTTTTCAACGTCCTCGCCAATACTTTTCCGACGCGGAGCAAAGTTATCTCGAGTAACGGAGGATGCGGGGCCACTGAACACGTTCGGAGCTATTATGCGGGAAAAGTGTTGGAACCAGCTTTTCTTTTCTGATGGAGGCTGTTTTCCAATTCAATGGAACTTTCATACGCGGAACAACTGACTTGACTTGAGGCTGGAGCACACAGGCCCTGTGGCATATCAAAATGGTGATTTATTTTCACGCGTTGCAAGTTGAAAGAAAGCCATGTTTGTTATCATTTTTAAGGGAGGTTCCATATTCTTCGTTTGAAAGGGTTTCTTGTGTAAAATCAATTTAAATACTGTTGATCGATAATTGGCTCAGCTGAAATCCGGTTAACCCTCTCTTCAAGTGAAAAAAAGATCCGATACACAATTAACACTTCCCCTAGTGAAAAACAAGCTCTCTCTCTCATGTCACTCTTCAGTCTCAAACTACCCCCAACGAGCAAAACGACCAACTCAAACAGCGCTATGCATAAATGTGCTTAAAGGATTCGCGATAAAACGCACTGTAGCAATGAAATACAGAGTGTTGGGAAACTCCCGCTGCGACGCCCGGTCTGGCCTGGAATCGCGTGGATAATAATTTTAATCCTACAATATGATTATTTGATCCGCAATCGGTTTCGGCAATGCGTATACAATGCAATTCGACTGGAGCCCGTCGGTGACAAGCGGGCACATAAATCTGCGACTCTCGCTGCTGTTGGACATCTACCAGGGTCGGACAAGTGTGCCATTGTTTAATGGGTGAGGAAATTTTCACCTTCCCATCCACCAGCAGCTGGCTTCCGTTGTCGATGCCAGGAGGCATATGTGCGAGGGAATCAATACGGGTGTGCTTGTGAAGTTGGCCCGAATGGAACTGCTGCGAAACGGCCTCCGTCGGTATTGAATCCAACTGTTTCTGTCAGATTAGTATCAGGTGGAGATATTTTGAGCAGTTTTGCTCTCATTAAGATTTGTTTAAAGAAAAACACCTTAAAAATGTGGTTACAATATTCAAACATAGTGGGCGTTGGATTTTGGCATGGCTGCAGTTTTTACAAGGTGGGGTGGAAAGTAACCTAATACAGATAAAATAGCCATATGCAATTAGGGAAACGTACCTAGATTTTAAAATGATAATAGAGGGTGTTCCGATAAAAATTTGGTCAAACAGTAATGTGTGTGAGCCAAATTATTTGTCTTTTTCAAGTTCAGTTAATACAGAACACACGAGAAATATTCAGCTAAGCTTCCTTTTTACCGAATGCGATTTGCCGGGTATTTCGTTTAACACCTACCAAAAGATTTTGTACAGTCTCCTTGACCACTTAATTCGCCGCAGATCGCCAGTTTGCCTGGAACTGTTTCTCGCTCACATCAGCTTTTTGAGTCTTCTTGAGGTTCCGCTTGGCGATGGCCCAATATTGTTCGATTGGGTCAAGCTCTGGCGTGTTGGGAGGGTTCTTGACCTTGGGCACTACTTGAACGTTGTTGGCAGCATACCACACCATGGCCTTTTTTCCGTAATGGCAAGATGCCAAATCCGGTCAAAATAGAACTGAAAAATTGCACAGTGGCCGAAAGCCTCAAAAGTTGACTTGAATTTTTTATTTTTCCAATATTTTTCTCTCATCATAAATACTTCAACTAAGAAAACCCCCCCTTGGGGATTTTTTCAAAGTTGAGGTTTAGTGTTAGAGAAGGTGTAATAATTAGCAGTAAAGGGGGAGGGGGGGTTTAGGAAAACGTGACGATCCATACAAAAAATTTGAAGGTCCATACAAATAACGTGACAAGGGGGGATTATGAAAAGTCATGTTTTCGTGACGTAATTAATAGACCTTCTCGTTTTTGTTATCGTTATTTCATGAGCTTTCTTCGTGAGCTCGTTGTAAAACTTAGAAAGATTTGGATAATCTGAAAATATTGTAGGTGATTTGGGCAAAAATAAACATTACTACGGCTTCATGTCCACGGTCCTAACATTTTTTTGATATTTTTATAGACAAAAACCACAAGGGTGTGGGTATTACAAATCAGATAAAAAAAACAGGGAGGTTAAGAGAAGAAGAGTGCTTACTAAGAATGATTTAGCCTTTATTTGCTTAGACATTTATTCTTGGTGGGGTTCTATAGCAGAAAAAAGTTAAGCGTTGAAAAGCAGTTTGAGTTGCATTGAAACAGTCAGTTACGTAATTTGGGACGCCTAAAAATTGTTAAAATTTAACTTTTATTCCTTCAAACAAACATTTATTCATCACAATCTTCAACTGTCAACAAATCTTGCACCTTTTTAGGCAATTCTTCTGCAACAACCGTTTGCCCATGGCTATAACTTGAAACAATGGGATCGGATGCAACAAGCAATCCACAACATACACTAAGGTTTTTTTTTTACACGGGGGATACGTTCCATTTTTAGTATAGAACCGTGTAAAAAAAGACTAAGTAGACTAAATTCACATGCTTATACATTTTATAATGCTCCAATTTTGTTTGTATGCGTTACCTTTCCATGCAATGGTCAAAATACAATTTTTTTAAATTTTTAATAATTTTCACCAAAAATTGTGAATTTTTTGAAAAACTGGCATATGATTACTTTTGGCCCAAAACGTAAAATTTTATTTGAATTAGGTCGATAAGTTGTTCCGTTTTGAAGTTATCGCCGAAAACAACCCGTGTTAAAGAAAAACCGTGCAAAAAAGAAACCTTAGTGGATATCTTTCATTGTTTGCTCACGTGAACCTTTCCACGCGTGATGTTCTCTCAGCTGCCTAATTTCTTCATTCATTGCTTCCTGGGCTTCTTGGGACATAAGACCAATGGGAAGCAATGCGTTATTGATTATTTGATATCCATGGATAAGCTCGAAACTTATGGACCGTTGTTGGCATATGATACCAACCGTATAAAGAAGCATAGCGTTTGGCTGTATCTTTTGCATATTGGTGGAATTTTTCTGGGTCAACGGATTCTACAGATGAAATGGCTTGCAAAATCGTTCTCAATGGAATGGTAAGATCAAGATCAATTCCAGTGATTTGAGACGAAATCCCAGCATTTCTGAAAAAAAAATGTTTTGCGGTGTTCCCTGTAGATAATAAGAATGATACGGTTGGAATATTAACAGGTTAACGGTATTGAAGAAACCTAGCGTGCAAATCAAAAATGCCATTTTACCATTCTTGCTATTTCTGAATTTAGCACCAGGCTTATCGACGTGTAATCCAAGTTCCTGGAAGAAACTTTTTCGAATTCGAGCTTAAGCATTGTTGTACTCCTCCATATGTGCAGTTTTTATCCATTTTCCGAGAAGCTACAGGGTGCGGCAGAAAATAATGCGTAAATGTGTTCTATTTCCTTCAAATCTTGCATTTTCCACTAATCCAAGCTAATAATATCAACATTTTCGAGCGCAGTTATCTTTACAAAGTCCTTTTAAACAAAATTATTCAATGTGTCCTCCATTTTAATGAATAACATTGCCGAGTCGACGCCGGAGGCCAGAGCATGCCTTTCGAACGTAGTCCTCAGACATTGACTGCACTGTGCGTGTTATGGTTGACTTCAAGGTTTTCACAGTAGGGTGTGATGTTTTGCAGGCTTGTGCTTCAACATATGCCCAAATCGAATAATCCAAAGGATTAATATCTGGACTGCTAGGGGGCCACAAGTCCTCCGGCCATAACTTCATGTTAACTTCAACCATGGTTGGGTTCGATTGAACGTGTCACCCGGCGCTCCATCCTGCTGTAGGACAACGTTTTGGTCCTCGGAGAAGTTGGCCTTCACCCAGGGAAGCACTTGGTCCTTTAAACTACCGATATACACTTCGGTATTGACTTTAACTCCAGCAACAATGAAAACAGGCGGCATTTTCAAACCACTGGACGCCACCAAACCACTTTTTCCGGAACGTTCTCCATTTTCTGCGGTAAAATGAACCGGTCCGTGCGGCTGTTGACCACAGCATCGATGCTGAAAAGCTTTTCGTCGAAGAACAGGATTATATAATTTTTTCCTTCTTCAGCAAGGAAAGCAATCTCTTGGAACGAGTCACTCGTAGTTCCTTGACCTGGTCCGTAATCAAGTGGCGTTTCACTCTGGCTCTGGAAGATGCATGCATTGCAATAAAACAAATAGAATGTTTGGATGTGGCATTTGAAAGTGAACATAAACAAATACACTTTCGACACAAATTAGTCACTAGCTACACGACTTAGCCCAATACTCAAGTTTGAACATTTTCGCATTATTTTCTGCCGCACCCTGTACACCACAACACAATCTGCATCACATGATAACTAGGGCCACATTGCATGTCCGATCGGTTAAGTACTGATCGTGCTCTACTCCTAGATGTATGATGTTGTGTTTTGTGGATTAGTTGGCTCGATCAGGCAGTATCGATTCGATGTTCATCAAATAAAGTTCGAGACATATTTTTTGGAAGTTATTAAGTTTTGCGTTTTTGCACCATTCTCATATGCGAATAAACTATCATGTGCCTCCATTGATTTATGGTGACTGTAACCCAAAAAACGACAGCGACATACATAATAATTATGTATTCATACTCTAATTGTTATGTTTTGTGCGTGGAGTTCCAATTATGATGTAGAAGGAGATGTTCGCTCATCACCATGAGGTACCAAGAGTGGACAGTAGTGTGTGCTAGAATGAAAGATATGACAAGCAAGTGTTGAAAGTTCCATGAAAGGTTGGAAATAGGATAGAAGCATTGAAAATTTAACAAAAGGGCATGGGTAAAGAAGTACTCGAACCAAGGACGTAACCTTTGCCTAACATCCCACTGCGGGGTATGTCGAGGCACGGACGAATTCGCCACCTCAACAGGCAAAAGTAACGCGTTGCTACGCACTTTTGTACTACTGATAACTTTGTGATAGTTTCTAGCGGTAGTTTGTATGCACTTTGTTTTGATGCGCACATGAGAGAGGAACTCTCTCTCTTTTTTGGGTTTGTTTTTGATTCGCAACGTCTGAGATCACTCAAGTTAAGGTAGAAATGACGAGAAAAAACTTGAATGATCTCAGACGTTGCGAGGGCATTG
>JASCZW010009015.1:0-45716 GCA_034211315.2 Aedes japonicus
TGTGTATTTCTTATTTCATTTAATCTCACTGAAAAGTTAGACAAAGCGACTGTGACGACAAACACGATGCTTCGTTTGAGAACAAACAAATGTAAGAGGCAGCAGGCTTCACGTTACAATACCGGTGCGCTATATCCATGGTTAACAAAGAAGAGAGGGAGCTCTCTCAAAAGCAACAGTGATGCCAAAACTGCCGCTCAAATGCGAAGCATAATTTATCGTTGAGTACTATTGGACAACTCTGAAACATCAGCTCAAAGTCTCTAGATTCATCTGAAACATATGTTTGTGCTATTATAGTGCCAAACGATGGACAATATAACCATAAGTATGATCAACCTCAAATGACTGGAAGAAACATGGAATAAATAGTGTTTTCAGATCATCTAAACATGAAATTAATTTAACTTAATGTTCAACATCACATTCTGGCAACAACCCTAGATGTGAGAAGGAGCTGATGAAGACATTCTCTCTGGTACACGTGATCAAATGAAAAATACACAAAGGTACATTTGAACGAACTTCTTCAGCAGGTAGGAAAATGATGGTTTTCAGATGATGCATTTAAATCTTCGAAATAATAGTACAGGTAATAATGTAGATAATCATTAGACCACGATTTCGTAACAATTGATTAAAATAGTCAGACCTAGAGTTGTAATCCGTTTCTATCAATTAATGTGAAACAGCTACAATGAGAAGTCCTCTGCTTGATTTTATAATGACATTGTTCTACCATGCAACAATTCGTACTGTAATTTACGCACGCTTACGCTGCTGGCCCTCTTCCGCGATTCGCAAATTGTACAGAAACTCCGATCGTTAAAAGTTTACCAGCACCACCATTTTGACACTAAGGCCAGTTTTGCTGAAAATGTGTTCCAAGCCATGTCGATGCCGCACTTCGGTGCACAAACACTAGCACTATTCTTCAATTCTTCACGTTACAGAAAACAAGCTGCACTTAACCAACATGCCACATGACAACTTATCAATAACGCATAAAATAAAATTGTTACACCCGAAATTTTCGAAATGCTTGATGAGCTACACTGAACCCAAACATCATTCCAAGATTGTCTGAGAAGTAAATCGATTGCGCCCGTAAATGAAAAGCATTCCGAAACCGGATGATTGTCTTATGGTTTGATTCGTATGACGATCATCTATGTTTCGTATGACAATCAACCAAATTCAATATGATGTTTGTTCCACAACTGTGTACATCATCAGCAATTTAAGGGTGGTTTGAATTAAATACAACGGCATTAAATTGTTTCATATTTCACTCGCACTACCGATGATCGAGGTTTGCTACGGGAGTCCATAATAGGAGCAGTCATGTAACAATTCTCCATTTCTCGAGTAATTCATGATTAGGGCCCAAAAACCAATTGTAATCAATGACACCCAACCATGCCAAATGAGAGCATGAGTTCCTCTGCCAGATGCTGCTTTCAATTCACAGGATTCAATTGTTTACAAATAGCTTTTAGGCCCTAATCATGAATACCTCGTGAATTGTCTCCAAAAACATGTTCAGAAATGGTCAGGCTTCCATCCTTATATTTGCTGGCACTAGTTCTGATAGCAGTTGATAGCTTTTACCAAATGATATAAAATGAAATGTTTTTCATCTACATTTCGAATGATTTGCGATAAAGGGCTTTTTCCAATACATACGCATCTCATTTTGGAATGACGATTTTTCAACCAGCATGCATTCGAATGTTAATGGGAGGTCGATATGCTTCGAGTCTTATTAGTTGTTCAATAGAGAGCATCTGGTTTCTAGAAACAACTGTCGCCCGCTCGCATCTATTTGATAAAATTAGATGTTTGAATTCAGGTAGACTACCTGTACAGCAATCGCAGCTCCACCAACACTCTCATTGCTCAAATTTGCAAGGCCAGATTCTGTCGAAGTCGCGATGATAAACAAAATACGACGGCCAAAACGCGATCCCGGAGGCTGTACACGACGATGCTGACGAAGTTTGACTGCGTGGTAATGGACGACGAAACCTACGTCAAAGCCGACTACAAGCAGCTTCCGGGACAGGAGTTTTATACGACAAAAGGAAGGGGAAAGGTAGCAGATATTTTCAAGCACACGAAACTGTCAAAGTTCGCAAAGAAATATCTGGTTTGGCAAGCCATCTGTACCTGTGGCTTGAAAAGCAGCATTTTCATAGCTTCCGGGACTGTCAACCAAGAAATTTACGTGAAAGAGTGTTTGAATAAACGTCTGCTGCCTTTCCTGAAGAAACCACGGTTGTTCCGTACTGTTTTGGCCGGATTTGGCATCTTGCCATTACGGTAAAGAGGCCATGGAGTGGTACGCCGCCAACAGCGTGCAGGTGGTTCCCAAGGACAAGAACCCTCCCAACACGCCAGAGCTCCGCCCAATTAAAAAATACTGGGCTATTGTCAAGCGGAACCTAAAGAAGACCAAAAACACTGCTAAGGACGAGCAGCAGTTCAAGGCAAACTGGCTTTCTGCGGCGCAGAAGGTGGACAAGGTGGCTGTACAAAATCTGATGGCAGGGGTCAAGCGTAAGGCCCGGCAATTCGGATTTGGAAAAGCGGAAGCCTAACTGAATATTTTTCCTGAATTTTATACTAATTGAACTTGAAAAAGAAATTTAATTTGATTTTTTAAATAAACGATTTCACCGATTTACACGCGTTTTCCCTTGACCAAATTTTGACCGTATCACCCTTTACTCAACCGTTGAGTTAAAATGAAGTTCTGTTCTTTTCATTTCCCGTGCAAACTGCAAAGTTAAATTGATTTTTTAAATTATAATCAGTAAATTTTGATTAGCTGCTATGGTTGGAAATCAAGTTAAATTGTGTGATTCTAAAATATTCTCCGCAAATTTCCAAATAGAATCAAACCCCAAGTTTCTCGCCCAGCACAAATCCTATTCTGTACCGGTTATTTACTCAAACTTTAGCAGCACATATTTGTTCAAACCAAGTCATCTATTCGAAACAAATACCATTACCAACCATTCCATCCCGTCAACCGGAGCAGTTCCATGTACCGGAGCTAGCACAAACAACTACGGCAAGCCGGCTTGGAAGCCAAGCAGCAAAAGCTAGACAGAAAACCACTTGTCACTATATAATGTGAAACTCACCCAGTGCGGCAACCTTCAACAAGCAAAACATATCCGGCGATCCTCTGTCCAAAGAAGTCCTTACGTGTAGGTACGAAGAAATGCGACACAAATCACCGGGGGCTATCTGTCGCACAATGTCCACCTACATCCATCAGATTGGGATATTACTCTCAGAGTGTCGTCACCGGAATTGGATTCTAAGAAAATTTCCCCTGGCCTCAACCGACCGCCGGTTGTCTTTCGTTCCACGCATTCCGGAATGGTAGATTGGTCAACCACTACAGGCGCAAACACAAGAGGTAAATAAATATCTTATTGTCGCAAAGATTGAAAAGAGTGCCCAGGAGGTAGTGGAGCAAATATTTTGGTTCTTGTGGTGGTCTGCCAGTCATGATGCCATACGATTAATTACCTCCCGTTGTATAGTAATCTGGACTGTACCAGTGTCATGATTCAGAATTAAAATCGACATGAAAGTAATCAGGTGATGAGTATGAATATCCGGTATCAGGTGTGTCTCTCAAGTTGTAACGGAAGTGGAATCATGCAATGGCTCTCTAGCATCTCTTGACATATGCAACCATCAAGCATACCATTATTGCGGAGATAATTCTAATAACGGCGAATAGCAGTCCGTGGTGCAGTCATGACTGTTGAGGATAATTTATGGTACTATTGTCGCATTTCTCATGAATATGCCTGCTCGTTACTTTTCCGAGCCATAAATCATCAGGTCCAGGGAAACTGCTCATGTGGCATGAGACGTTGCCAGGTGTGACCTCAATTTAAGTTGTCCTATTCTAAGAGAGTATGGCAACGCTGTTATTCAGCGACACGCAGCCACAAAGTTGCATGTATGCCGCTGTCTCATAGTCCTTTCATTGAAGATGAATAGACCCAGTTGACGCTATGGGGTAAATGTTCATAACATATTGGAAATTTATTTTCAAATGGTCGTGTTTAGGGTGTTCCAAGATGCACCACATCTAAGTCGGTTTTAAGTTCATACCTATCAGATAATACTCCTTCAAAATATCGGAAACCCCTTTTATCCAATGATTAATGAAAGCGTAGCCCAGAGCGGACCAACCCACCTTCTGGCCATCCATATTCATTAGAGGGCATGGAAATGCTCGCATGTTGAGTGTTCAATAAGCAAGCCATTCGTTTCATTCCTGTCTGGCGGCTCCGGTCCATATCCGAAGAAGAACACGTATCCTATTCGCGAGTTGTGTGTTGATACTCATGTTGTTCCACCCATCTTCATTTAACCGGAAAGAATACACAGACCAAGCAATGGCTACATATTGCACGGTCGCGTGATATTCCATCGACAGATGAGCAGACCATACCTTGCGGGTTATTCAGCTAACGATAATAACAGGTGGCACGCACATGTTTACTCAATGGCCGGTGTTGTCTCGCTTAGCACTCCACTCCAAATGAATGATGAGAAGGGGCGGCATGCTCAGATGGATGCTATTAAATGAAGAGTTCAATCTAAAGAAGATGAGGGTTTATACCAGTAGTGGTCGTCAACGACATTTCGAGGGGGCTTCGTGTTGGCAATGTTAGCCGTTAATGGCCGGAACACGTACATGTGCAGTTACAGGGTGGAACAGTTGAAGCATATCAAATATGTTTATGGACTGTTCATTAAAGAAAGTGGACACATGTTAATCAATGGTTTAGGGTTAAAACTTAACGAAAAGTTTGAATTTGGACTCAAAAAATGAGGCATTGGATTAGAAAAAGGAGCTGCCAGCGGTACCTTTTGAAATTGCATGAACCATCTTCCGGTGATGAAATTGCCAAAAAAGTGGACATTTGCGTCGAAGATGTGCAGAAAATCAAAAAACGTAACAATATCAGAACCTACAACAAGCAGAAAGCACCCAAAAGACCGGATTCACAGAAGGCTTCTTCAGAAATACGGTGACGGAACTTGTATGACGTTCTTCTCAAAAAGCCGAACCGGTGCATATTGATGAGCGACGAGAAGTACGTCAAATTGGGAACCAGTAAACTTCTGGGTCGCGAATTTTCAACGCTTAGCAGGTGCCAGATGATGTGCGATACTTCCGAATCGAAAAATTTGGGGAAAAGTTTTTTGTGTGGCAAGCTCATATGGCTTGAAGAGTTCTTCAAAAAGGGTGTACTGAATTGAATTGCGACACACACAAATATTCGGCAAAATTCACCCGTTCAATCAATCATCTTCAACTTTCATCAACTTTCAGGGAGTAAAATAAAACATGTTATGAATATTATCCCAAGTTTGTTTTATTCAATTTCAATTCCTTATCCAAATGCACGAACCTTCTTCTTTACACTACTCATAAGGTCCTGTACAACATTTGGACCAACTTTTTTTTTTTTGCGTGACAATCAATTTTTCCTTCATATCTTCCTCCGAATTCACTTCCTTAAGATGCTTCCGAAGTGCCTGCTTCATGGTGGCCCAGTACTTTTCAATTGGCCGCAGTTCCGGTGCGTTCGGGAGGTTGAGATGCTTCGGCACGAAATTGACCTCCTTTGCCTTGTACCACTTCAAAACCTCTTCGAGTAATGGCACGACGCCAGAAAATCGTAGGACCATCGTGTGACCTCAGTAGAGGAAGTTTCCGATCATTCCGATCGATGGTCAAACTCCAATTTCGTGGTACCTATGATTTAAAACACGAAACACCGTATCATTCACAGCTTCCTGCTGATGGAACGATGAGAAAGATCCGGATTTCGAGGTGCGTGCGCAAAATTTCTTTGCACAGCTTCTGTTCTTCCGACTCCATCTTCGCAACGATTGCACATCTGCTAGTGAAACGTACACAACGTAAACAATTACATATTGAACTAATTCAACCCAAAATTTCAATAGAAAATACTCAACGGGTAAGAAGTTACAGCCATTTAAAACTGGTGCAATTTGATTCTGTACAGCATCTATTCCACAACGAGCACAATCAACTGCAAAACCGGCAAATTACTGAAAAGAATACATCAGAAAACTGCTTCTACCCATCTTTCGAAAGCATGTGGGTCCTTCATTTTTTTTTTTTTTGCGGATCTGGCATCTGCTCACTACGCTCCTGCTACGTTAGAGATGCTCAAGAAGGAAAAAGTAAATTTTGTCGAAAAATTCTAAAATTCCCCAAACAGCCCTGAACTGCGTCCTATCGAAAGATAATGGGCTATAATTAAGCGGCAACAATTAATCTTAAGCAAGATGGAAAAAAGCTAGCGCTGTTGACTGCTTTAAGAATACAACAAAAAGTTAAGAAGAAAGTTGTACAGATTCTAATTGGAGGATTCAAGAGAAAAGTCAAGTTAAACTCATGTGAATTGGTCATTTGTATGTTGGTTTTCATTTATATAAAGCAAACTTATGAATTTGCTCGCAAATGAATATGTTTTCTTTGGGAAACAGGTGTGATGTAGTTCAAGTTATGTTAATTAGTTCAAAATTATAAAAGAAAACATATTGGGGTCAATTATAGTTTTTAAATTAATTAACTTTTACAATGCAATAAAACAAACCACGTCATACGTTTACAATTCAGCCATACTAAAATTGTCATACCTTATAGTAGTTCAAACTGATTCATAGCATGCTCAGTATAAGCTTTGATCAAGTTTAAATGTATTTATACCAAGGTTGAAGGTTAAGGTTTATTATAGCCTGGAAAGAAGATGTAAGAGATCACGATTATCACACTAAAGGCTGAAGCTTGTAGGATTGAGCTTGCCAATAATGCGTAAAATACACAAAAGAAGGAGGCTCTCGCGAAGACAATGTTAGCCACCCACCTCGAGTTCAGATCGACAGTGATGCAATCGAGGCAGTTGACGATTTCGTGTATCTAGGCTAATTGGTGACCGCCGATAATGACACCAGCAGAGGCCGCCTACATGAAAGATACTCGGATGCAGCCGTCCCTAAGCTGGAAAAAATACGCTGTTTTGAGCCGCCCATATCATGAGATACAGACGCTCGGATAGGCAATCCCGAAGGAGCCCTCCTCCCTTCCCTGTCAGCATACGACCAAGATCCTATCGAAACGGTTACACTATTGTTTTCTAAGGTTAATCGTACCCCAGCCAGTGGCACGAATAGGAAGATATAAGAAAGAAGCTGGAATTGGCGCCTTCAACTAAGAACTAAGAACGAACTAAGAAACGAGCTGGACTGTCGACTTACAAGAAAGTGGTGACTCCAAATCCAAATTTGATTGCGTGGTACAGGACGATGAAACTTACGTCAAGGCAAACTTTAAACAGCTTCCTGGACAGGAATTTTATACGGCAACCAGACGGGAAAGGTTGCAGATATTTTCAAGCACATTAAAATGTCAAAGTTCGCGATGAAATATCTGGTGTAACAGGCCATCTGTACCTGTGGCTTGAAGAGCAACGTTTACGTTGCGACCGGAACCATCAACCAGGAAATTTATCTGAGCGAGTGCCTACAAAAACGTCTACTGCCTTTCCTGAAGCGACACAATTGTTCCGTTCAGAGCCTAAAAATCATATTCAATTCTCAAATTGCAGTCATCACGCACTGTTCCTAGCGAACATGAAGTAAACACAAATTTGCCTTCATGAATCTCTTGTGCAAGGTGAGTCAACTTGTTTTGTGTTGCTTTACTTAGATCATTCATTCGTTCCAGAAAGCAGTGAATGTACGTAAATGCAAACAACTCATTCAATTTCAACGTTCTACCGTGAAGACGAAAGAACAGTCATTCATTTGGAGAATCAATGAAGTGGAAAAAACCAAAACTTCTCGAATCGATCCTGCAAAAAAATTTTCTCGAACAAATGCCCCACAACTCTGTAGCGATCTCGGACATTTGGCCTTCTGACTTCCTTTGCCTTATTTTGAGAATTAGAAAAAATCGTGAGGTGCAGTAACACTGCAGTGTTGAAGATTGTTCAAAAAAATGGAAAAACGTGTTCTCTTGATGATTTACCGAAATCAGGACGCAAAAAAGGGGACCAGATAAGGAACTGGCAGCGGTCCGCTTTTGGAAAAAAAGTGGTCATTAGCGTCGAAACTGTGCAGCAAATCAAAAAGCATAACAAATATCAGAACCTACAACAAGCAGAGAGCACCTAAAAGGACGGATTCACAGACAGCTTCGGAAATAGCCGTTCTTCAGATATGAGAAGTACATATGTATGTTGATTTTCATTTATATAAAGCAAACGTATGAGTTTATGAGAAAATAAAAAAAATTCTTTAAGAAACATGTGTGATGTAGTTTAAGTTATTTCGTCGTCGAGTGTTGGTGTTCAATAGACCAAGTAAAGTGGAACAGTTGATGATACCCTGAAAAAGGTCACCAACGAAACTTGGCAATCTGCGAGGGTCTTGTCAACGAAGATGTCGCAAAGCAAAGCGTATAAACCTTCGCTGAACGGCTTCGATCATCTGGACTGCATTTTGGTACACAGATAAAAGAAACACTGAATTCTCTGCGTTATCTTATGCACATAGAGGGAATGCTGGATTTGGTAGAAGATAATGGGATATTTCATGTGAACTTAAGCCAGATAACGCCTGAATCTATCCTGTTGTATGCAAGATTGCAAACAATTTCGTTGTTTACGCCTCCTTTGGCTTGGATTTCAACGAGGGGATATTTTACACGCTTGTTAAAATTGATAAAAAAAATTCTGTGGTAGAAAGGGGACCAAACGACAGCGCAGTGCTCCAAAAAGGACGACCCAAAGAGCAGTATAGTGCCTTCAGACAATAAACGTCTTCGACGTTTTTTGCGAAAGCGGAAGATGAATCCTATAGCTGCGATGAGGCTTTAGAAACTATATAGGCAATGTGGTCCTCGAATGATAGTTTGGTGTCTAGCATTACTCCCAGATCCTTTACTGTTGTTTCACGTTCCAAGCGCGTTCCTCGAAGGATGTAGTCGTGGATTGCACGTTTTCGGCCAAGGAGATAGTTGAGCATTTGGATACATTTAAGGACATTCTGTTGATCCGGCACCAACGCGAGTCGAGAGAACAAATTCTTTTCAAACACCTGGAATTTCCTGACCTGTCGCACCGGCAGTTGGGAAAAATGTTGAACATTCACCATTCAACCGTCTCCAGAGTGTTGAAGCGGTTCCAGGAGCGGTTGACGTTGGACCACGGCAAAGGAGCTGGAAAAAAACCGGGACCGGATAACAAAAAGACGGAGGGAAAGGTGAAGCGGATGATTAAAGCAAATCCCAACGTCTCAAGCCGTGATTTGGCTAAAAAGATCGGCATGTCGCAGAGCTACGTCCAGAATGCAAAGAAGAGAGCTGGACAACATACAAACAAGGTACAGAACTTCCCAAACCACGATGAGCGGCAACAATCAACGGCTAAAACTCGGGCACAGAAGCTCTACGAGAAGATGCTGACAAAATATGGCTGCTGTGTGATGGACGACGAAACGTATATAAAAGCCGATTTTAAGCAAATTCCGGGGTTGGAGTTTTTCACCGGCAAGAGCAAGTTCTATGTGGACGACAAATTTAAGAAGAAGAAAATGTCGAAGTTCGCCTCCAAATATCTCATTTGGCAGGCTATCCGCTCTTGCGGACTGAGGAGTGAGCCTTTCGTGACAAAGGGCACAGTAAATGGCGAGATCTACAAATCTGAGTGCCTCGAGAAGCGCCTTTTGCTGTTCCTGCAGCAGCACGACGAAGCTCCGCTATTTTGGCCAGATTTGGCATCATGCCACTATTCTAGTGTCCTGGAGTGGTATGAGGCCAATTCTGTCCATTTTGTTCCAAAGGACATGAATCCGCCAAACTGCCCGGAGCTGCGCCCGGTGGAACAGTACTGAGCAATGATGAAGCGGGAACTTCGGAAGAGCAAGAAGACAGTCAAAGACGAGAAGGACATGTTAAGAAAATGGAAAAAAAACTGAGAAACTGGTACCGGATGACACTGTAAAGACTTTGATGAAGGGCATTAAGCGAAAATGCGTTCAATTTTACACTCAAAGCTCCATCGATTAACTTTTCTTTTGATTTTTAAAGTAAATATATGTATAAAACTACCCAAAATTTTGGTTTGATTCTAAACATTATAAGAAAATTGGCATGACATTTTCGATGTCGCAATAATTTCGTGTTCGCCCTTTAAACAGTCACTAGTGACACTGTACCGGTGAACTTATTCCACTTTAAACGCATTTGTTGTGCATTTGTCACCTCTTTACCGCATCCTCAAAGTTTTAGCTTGACAATTGCCCAATATTTTTCGATCGGTCTGAACTCAAGGCAATTCGAAGGATTAATCTCTGTGGCGACGTAATTAACATTGTTTGCAGCATACCATTCTAGTACCTCCTTAGAGTAGTGGCCTAGATCCGGCCAAAACATAAGGTTGGTCTCGTGTTGCCGAAGGAAGGGTAACATCCGCTTTTTCAGACACTCCTTAATGTAAACTTTCGACGTCATTGAATGAGATGTGATGAAAACATTGGTTTTAAGGCCACAACTGCAGATTTATTGCCAAATCATTAGTTTCCGAGCAAACTTATCAGCAAAAACAAATTTATGCTTGAAGGGACATCCCCATGACCAGTTGCCAGATAAAATTTTCGTCAGAAGATTTGTTTAAAATCCATTTTGACTTATGTTTCGTCATCCATTAAAATACAGCCATCCAATCTCGTCAAAACTCGGTCGTATAGTAGTCGCGCACGATTTCTGACCACTAAATTTTGTTTCAGGGAGCGATTCGGATGTTTACTGGAACGAAAAGACTTATATCCTTCTCTTGAAAGGATTTTATGCACGGTGGAATAGTTGGAATTGTATTTCTTTGCCAAATCAAGTATGGAGACACCTGGGTTGCCTTTCACATACCTCAACACCTTTCTCCTCAGTTCTTTGTCCCTTATGATAGATGCGATTCACACTCATGTCAGAGTATCCTTGTAACGTTTGATTTCAAGACACACCGTTGTCTTTGGGAATTCTAACACTTTTGCTACACCCAAAATAAAAAAGCAAGATTGTAATGCAATTTCGCATGATTTGGTTTCATTTCTCGTAATGGATCGCTACTTGGAGAAGAAATGCAACATTGGTCGTGGGCAAAAAAGCAATACATAAGTTCGCCTAGAAAAATTCAATGTGTGCGTGAGGTTGTGCAGTGTGTTAGTAGTAGTAAATTCAATAACTCACAAAAAAAAATCTCGATTCGCAACTGAGATTCGAACCGCGGCCGTCAGCGTGACGGCTCTTCATTGTAACTATCCAGCCACCATAACAAGTTGAGGTAATCAGAATAAAAGCCCTACAGTTGCTTCGCCTGTCGAGGCACTTAACGTTACAACAATGAAGCAAATGTTGGTCGCACACACTTACATGGCTTCGTTTATTTCATAAAACGCTTGGTGACTTGATGAGGGGGAGATGGGAGTGTGATGACGAGTGAAAATGAAAATAGAACACTTGTCAGCGGAATAGCATCAGTGGCAAATGGCGTAGTGGCGTTCTGTGTGATTGTCTCACCCATATTGAGAAGTTGTAGATGGTTGAACAAAAACCCAACGGTTGCTGCGACTGTCGAGACACTAAGCACACAGCGATAACCGCTTGCACACACTTGCATGGCTTTGTTTATACCATAAAAAGCATTGTGGATCATGATGGGCGAAATTGCCTTTTAAGAATCATGCGGATTTCTCAAGATATGATTGCAAAAACTGCAATTGCATTTTTTGCTACAATTTAAACTTTTGGGTGTATTTTTGAGGCAGACTACGAAGGATTCTCTAGATGTTTGTGCACAATTAATTTTATTTTCTAAAGTTCCATGATCCGTAATTTCGAGATGCGTCGATCAATTGAGAAAAACTATTCACCAATGTCATTGTCAATAAAACATCAACAAATGCCTGTCAAACGTTTTGGTTTAAACTACCAGGGATGCGGTGGTGTATTAAACAGTGCGTCCAGATTTTCATTTATTAAAAGCACATTTTTGGTTATATACGGAAATAAATATTTTCCTTTGAAAAAAAGGTATGATGAAATTCAGGTGATGTTATTTAGTTCAAAACTATAAAAAAAATATGTTGGGGTCAATTAAAGGGGTCAATTACAGAATTCGGGTCGAACAAATCGACTCGACACTTGTCACTGTCGAGTCGAGGAAGAGTGTGCATTGCAGAAGCCGACTGAATCTGATCGAGTCGGCAACCAAACTCGACTGCTAACTATGGTGTTGAAATTTTTCAAAATGTCATTGAAATATTACAGCATACATAGTTTAGGTCTTTGATCAATTTAGCTGCCATTTTTGAAAGTCGAAGAAAAGTATTGATTTTTGTGACTATTGTTTTGTGAATTACACCAATGTTTTTGTAATAATGTTCGAAAGCTACTATTTGAGGTATTTTCTGAGGAAGTAATTATTTAATATGCGGACAAAAGTCGATATTTATTATAAATATGATTCAAAAACGAGTTATTATCTAGTCATCACCAACTAATTTATAGTCAGCAATATTTTTTAAAGCATTTAACATTATAAGGTTGCTGTATTTATATGAAGTAACCGACCCTACTTCTACTGTTTTATTGCATTTTTCTCTGATCTTTTCGTTAAGCATTGAAACTGTTTTCTTAGTTTCTAAGACCCTCAAAGGTAAATTTTTCAGAATCGAGGATTTTTTTGGAATTTTTGGAAGATTCTTTGATATGATGACGTATGATATGTACTACCACCCATTGTAGCACGGAAACTAAGTCCGACAGCAATGGGCTCTCCTCTCTGTTAGACTTGATCAAGCTTTAATAACCACTAACAATGGGGAGTTGGCATTCCCACTCGGGTGCCCAATCGGGTGCCCTGATGGTCCCTCCCATTCCCATGAAATATTTATATAATAGTGTCTATATTTATGTAAATAAAAAATACTACAATCATTCGTATCTATTATATACGATCTCCATTCGGTTGATCCTGAAATGCAAGAAATGTAGTAAAGTGTTATAGTGTAGAGCTCCGTGGTTCGTGCTTGAGCGCGTTTTCGTTCGTTTTCGTTTCGTTTTCAAATCTTGATTTGTGGTATCCTGAAAATGTTTGTTAAATTTTACAGACCTGACATTTATACATTTTAATTTACTGTTGCCATGATCACTATTTGCAATCCGCTTTTATTTTTGCTAGCCTAATAATTATTGCTCCTGGGAAAGTTGGGAAGATTTAATTGACGGGGAGTTAAAGACAAATGGACATAAAAAACAAAAAGCAATGGTTAAATCATCTATGAAGTAGAATCAATAAAACAATATCATCAAATATAATAATATTGTGAGTTATGATACAGTAATGACAAAAATTGAACTGTAACATCAGTCACTAGCCGAATTGGAAGATGTGCAAAATTCTTGGATATATTGTTAAACTTCTTGAATATTTTATACTTCTCTGATAAACTTCAGCGTTTTCGTACCTATAGAATCTCTCAAACGATGTAAGATGTTAACCAAAGAATTAATTTTTTTCTGTGTCCTAGCTCATAATACGGTGCGAACGGTTATGAAGATGGTGTTTACCATATTTTAATAAAGTGTAATGAGTACTTCATTATCATTATGGTCATATGAATCATTTTTCTATACACTGCTTCATCGGTTTGTCTCTTGAATTTTAAGGTAGCTCTGTCTTGATCTTCTGCAAACCTTTTTGCTAAAATTCTGGAAGTTCCTTCATGGACTTCTTGGCAGTCAATCACGATTCTCTTGGAAACCACCCAACATAACCTTCCAGAAACATTTGGTTCCAGAAACAGTTTTTCTATGAACTTAATGACTTTCTAAACTTCTGATAAGTCCTATCCTGAACTGTGAGGAAAATTTGCCCAAAACTTTGAAAAAGTTCTTTCCAAAAAATCTAAAAATATTCTTAAATTTGTTGGAACTTTCTTGCAGAACTTCCGAGAAGTCCTCTTATGAACTCAGGAGTGGTTAATTTATTATTTCGAGAACTTTGTACCTAAATTTATGAGAAGTTTTTTCCTGAAATTCGAGGAATTTTTTTCCTGAGCTTATTCTTTCAAAACTTCTGATAAGTTGCATTTGAAATCCGAAGAAAATTGTATTGAAACTTTGCAAAAGTCCACAGTGTTAGATGTTTTTTTCCTGCACTTCTGAGAAGTACTCTTCTGAACTTTGGGAAATTTTCCCATAAATTTCGGGGAAATTTGTTCCTGAATTTCTGAGAAATTCTTGCTTAAACTTCTAGCAAGTACCCTTAGTGCTTCCAGAAGGTTTCTTTCTGTTTATTGGAGAGGTTTCTTCCTGAAATTCGAGAAATACAGATTTTGAAATTTGCGCTTCTAAACATTGGGAAAGCTTTCTAAGCTCTTGGGAAGTTCTAACAAAACTTTATGAAATTTCTTCCGGAAATGTTGGAAAGTCTTTCCCTGAACTTCAGAGAAGTCCTTTCCTGAACTTCAGATAAGTTCTCTCTTGAACTTCTAAGACATATTGCCCTGAGGTTGTTGGAAGTTTGTTCCTGATTTTTTGAAAAATTATTGGTAGTGCCCTCCCTGGTTTGTTTCTTCCAGAAATTCGTAGAAGCTTTTTCCTGAACTTCTGGAACGTTCCATCTTGAATTTCTGGGAAGAACTCCAGAACCTTTCGAAAATTCCAAACTGCTACGAAGTCCTCTTTTTCTAAACTGCTTCCAGAAGCTCTGAGAAGTCCTCATCTAATTTTCGAGGAAGTTCTCTCCTGAACTTCTGGGAAGTATGCATTTGTACTTCAGAGGTATTTGGTCCTGATATTTTTAGAATATTCCTGCTTGAACTACTAAGAAATGCTCCTTATACTCCCACCTGACCTTCCGAGAAGTTTTTTTCTCGATGAAGTCTCTTCCTAAACTTCTAGAGAGTATCTTTCTGAAACTCTGGGAAGTCTGCTGATGAACTTTCTTGCATGTACTTTTGAGTAGTTTATTTATGTCATGGACTAATTTAAAATCACTTTGGGCAGTTTATTCCTCCCTTAAATCGAGTGTAAATTTTCAAATCCCCTGAACAAATGTATTAAAATGATGCTTTTAGAAGAACTTTAGAAAAAAATCAAAATTCTAAGGTTAATGTCTAAAGCTCATCAGTTTTACCAATGTTAGGATCACAAAAGTAAAAGTATTCAAACGTGAAAAAAGGATTTACTTTTAGTTATTCCGACCCAAGGCGCATTGGTTGTCCTCGTGTATCGAACTCTTGGTCAGTTTCAAAACCCTCCCACTTCTGCTTAACATTAGCTTTGTTGACTCCACACCACAAAAGCCTCTGAAGATGTCCACTCCACATTAATTTTAATCAGTTCAATGAGCCAGTCAAACTGACGGTAACTTACCTGCAATAAATGGTTTAGTACATTTCTTCTCATCCTCAACCAATATCCACGAACCGATAAAAATCGCGTACCAAAACAAACTCATACTCGACCAAATGTGACAGCTCAGTCACTAACTTTCGAGCAGTCGATTGAGTCGACCAACTCGATAAAAGTTCATCGATCTCGACAAGTGTAATTAGGCTCAGTGGCGTTTAACGCACGCACACTACAACGCCATTTAGAATAAAGAAGTTCAAGTAAGAAGGAAAATCATTTGGAAGAAAACCAACCATCATTCTCCGCGTATGCCAGAAAGGGAAAGGTGATTAAACGACAAAAAGCCTAATAGCAAAATAGACCTCTCGAGCAAAGTGACGGTCGACTCGAGTTCTATAATTGGCCCCATAGTTTTCTTTTTTTTTTAAATTTAATTAACTTTTTCAATGCAATATAAAAAACCACGTGATGCGTTTCCAAATCAGGCTTTCTAAAATTGTCATACTTTATGGCGGTTCAAGCTGGTTAACAGTAATCTCAGTATTAATTTTAATTAAGTTTAAATCTGTTTATAGCAAATTTGATGGCTTAGATTTGCCTGCACGGATACCAATTTTGTCCATATAAATTTAAAATATCGATGTTCAACTTGAAACATAATAATTATTAGAAGTAAATAGAAAGCGTGTTTCGAACGAAAATAACAATTTGTGATCCAAATTCAAGGCAATTCTTGAGATGACTTTCCCAAAATACTTAAAAAAAAGTTCTCAGGGCTCAGGATGGCACTTATCAGAAATTTAGAAAAAATAACCTCAGGTATTTCAAGAAGAAACTTACCAGAGACGGACAACCTATAAGTTCAAGAAGAAATTTCTCAAAAGTTTCAGGAATTCATGAGAGGACTGCCTAAAAGACTTTTTGGTTAGAAACACCCGCTTTTTTATGGAACTACTCAGCAGTGCTGGAGAGCTTTCCTGAAGTTCATAATCAAATATTCCAGAATTTCAGACTGAGGTTTTTCGAAGTTCATGAATTCTTAAAAGTTCAAGTGAAACTTCTGAGAAAAACAGGAAGAAACTTTCCAGAAATATATTGGTTTCTTTCTAGTAGCTCAAGCAGGAACTTTTCAGAAATTCAGGGTAAAAACTTCCCTGAAGTCCAGAAGAGTACTTCTCAAAAGGACAAAAAGAAACTTTCTACAAATTGAAAAAGATTTTCCAAGAAATTCTGAAGAAAACTTTTTCAAAGTTTTGGAGAAATTTTCTTGCAATTCTGATGGGACTTATCAAAAGTTTAGAAAGTAACTAATTTCAGGAATAAAATTTACCAAATGTTTCAGGAAGGTTAGGTTTGGTTGTTAGTAGTGAATTTCCGAAAACACCGGCATTGACTGCCAATAAGTTCACGAGGAAACTTCCCAGAATTTTAGCAAAGCGCTCTGTAGAAAATCAGGAAAGAGCTTCCCTGAGATTCGAGAGATAATCCCTGAAAAAACCGAAGAAGCAGTCTTTACAAAAATCATTCATATGGTCATAATGATATTCATTGCTCATGACACCATGTTAAAATATGGTTAACACTATCTTCCCGACCGTTTAAATCGTACTATGAGCTAGGACAGTAACACATTTAGGAATTACAACTCCTTGGTTTCCATGTAACCTCGTTTGAGGGATTTGATCCTCGATTCTGAAAAACTTCTCACTTAGTCTACTAAAAGCAAAGGAAAAAGTTAAATAGTTAAACCAAAAGGTCAAAGAAATAAATAGACAATTGTCCACATATTAATTATAAACTTCCTTGAAAAATACTTTAAATCACAACTTCAGAGCAGTGTCACAATGAGGTTTCCTGAATAACAAAAAAGTTAGTGCTGTCGATAAAATAAGAGTGAAAAGTGTAAATACGTATTCTTCGACTGTAAGTAATGGCAGCTAAATTGATGGAAGTCCTGAACTATTGTATGGTGTAATATTTCAAAAACATTTTGAAAAATTTCAACACTAACATATGTAACATAAGTCCTGGGAAAAGTTCTGTCCAGCTTGGTTGCCGACTCGATCAGATTCTGTCAGTTTCTGTAATGCGACTGTTTGCTCGACTCGACAGTGACAAGGATCGAGTCGAGTTGCTTGACACGACTTCTATAATTCGGCTAGTCGTGTAGTTCATGCTGCTATTCAACACTCAATAATGTCCAGAGAATCTGGTGTGAGTACGAATCAACGTCAAATTAGAGTATTAGAAGAAGCAAAAGGGTGTTTCGATAAAAATTCTATCCTATCTATAACTATCCTGAGCTCCGTCCAATCGAAATTAATTGAGCCATGATGTAACGCGAAATTTGGAAGAACAAATGAGAGGTGAAGGACGAACAGGAAATGACGAGGAAGTGAAAAAAAAAGCTGAAAAAACGTACCGGAAATAACTATTCAGCCTCTGATGGAGGGCGTCAATCGTAAATGTCGCCCATTTTACTCGAACCCATCCTAAAGTTGAACCAACGTATGTAAGCTGAATTTAATGTATATGCTGAACTACTGCCATTCCGTCAATTATAATCAATTAACAAATCAATCTTAAGCGTCGCAATAATAATTGACTCACCCTTTAATGTCAGATTATTGCACCGTTGGAATCAAAAGATTCATGATGAATCTCTAATTGTGCAGAGAAAACTTACAAATGGCTTTCAACCAGAAAAAACTTTAAAGTTAACTTACATAAAACGACCAACAAAGTAGCGTACGACAACAAAAACGTTTCATCAACACTTCCCAACAGGTTACAATGGTCTTAATTGTATCTATTTTTCTTCCCTTACTTTTGTCATCGAGAGAATGAAACGAATGTTTTCCTGACACTTTTATGATTTGCTTTTCACCTTTTGACCCTTGGTGTTCGCCTTCTGTGAATGAAAAGTTTTTTTTTTCATTCTTGTAACAGTGGCACTACACTTTGCCAAGAAAGCGTTTTTCTCATGTTGCTTGTTCCATTTTTTTATGTCTTCCTGTCAACCGTAGATGAAGAATGACGTCTACAGAAATGCTGAGAGTTTCGCTCCATTAACCACTGAACGGTGGATGTTTTGTTTCGGACTGAACTGTTTTTTTCTCTCTCTCTCTCTGATGTGCTCGATTAAACGTAGACAGACATTTATGCTGAACGCCATTCGCCAAGTTGGAGCGACGCATTTAGTGCGGCTTTTGAACCTTTGGGCGACTAATTGGATTCAATCGGAACACAGTGTTCTTGGGCTGATACGAGAAGGACACGAGAGCTCAACAAACGGAGGAACAGTATGGTTTCGTGTTTGACTTCAATTAACACTAATCGAATCGAGCTGAACACATGGAAAGCAATCGATGTTAGGCAAATATAGGCACAACTTGTGCCACCGCCATCGTCACTATAAGGAACACATCGGCTGGCGTCAGAGCCATTAATCTCCATGTGGACCCGTTAGACATCATCGATTAGCTGGTTAGTGAATGAATGCCTGCTGCGGAAATTTATTATGACGAGTTGCACTTTCTCTCTGATGTGGTTATTTGATCCGAGCATATAGACAATCTATGGCTGTACATAATGTGTATATTAGATTGGTGCAAATTTTGGCATGTTCGTTTCACTATGCTTACGCAATTTCGAATTGCATCCGGGACTGCTTCTTGAAATTTGAGACCATTTGATAAGAACTGACACTGCTCTCATTTCATGTTTACATTGAAATTACTATGGCGAATGGAAACTTTTCATGCACTGCCTACTACCTTTTTCAAAGAGACTTTTGATGAAAGCTTCACAGCTATTCTCATACACGCAAGAGACTGCCATTTCGAGGGTTAAATTAAGCGCAAACACCAACAATGCAGCGCTAACATTTGATTAGGGCGAATCTGCTTTTGTAAACAAACACCTTGTCTGCTAATTTATCGGAAGTTGAATGCAATTTCTTCAAATTGAATATGTCAGCGAATAGAGATAAGGCTCCTTTTCCTTAAAGAGTGCTTAATATGAATTTTTATTTTACCATGCCTGCAATTGAAGTCAACCATGTCAAATGTACCACAAATGATGAAGGCTGTACAATAAATGTAGTAAGTTTTACTGAAATTTTTACTGCAAGATTTTGTTCTGTGTAGGAATTCTTTTCAGCTACAATAATGTTTAATGCATCCTCGAAGTTTATGCTTGACAATTGCCCAATACTTTTCGATCGGTCTGAACTCAGGGCAATTCGGATGATTAATCTCTTTGGCGACGAAATTACCATTGTTTGTAGTGTACCATTCTTCACCCGTAACGCTGGTAGATCACCTTTTCGTGGTGCGTTACGGGGTATCAGATCTACCACCGAACCCTAGTCCGAATTAATTCAAACTAGGGAACTTATTTGTTGTTGTAGTCAAATGAACATAGCTTAGTCCTTATTATGTTTTATGTCTTAGAAAAAGTGACAATATTCGTTTTGCAATTGTGCGAGGATGAGCTTAGAATAAGTAAAACATGGTTAGTCTTCATTTATGCGAATTTTCATTGTCTATTTGATGATCTATATAAAGCTTCCATCCCAGGATTTTCTCATTTCCCTGGATTCCCGGATCCCGGAAAATATTTTAACTAATCTCGGATCCCGATTCCAAGACTCGTAGAAATGTTTCTATTTTAGTCATTGGTATGTGGGAGAGTGATTGCTTTTCTTACTGGCAAGGAATGGTTTTTTATGTGAAAGAAACCTGCGTTTTGGCTAGTTTTGAATAGCAGTGTTGAATTATGCATCTACACACATAGGCGTAGCCAGAGGGGGGCAGAGGGGGGCCGTTGCCCCCCCCTAACTTTTGAATATTTTTTTATAATGTTAGTGTTTGCTTCAATTTTTTATTATTTAGTGTTAATGTTTGATAGATTGCCCCTTCGCCTCAATGAGAAAGCGCGAAGTTGCATCGATTTTGTGACAAGATGTAGCAAAAAAGTGCAAAAGTGGACATCCATAAAGTTTTAAACTAAAGACTAAAATTTTTCTAGCATATGATATTCTAAGGGCGGGACAAAACGACTCATTTTCCAGGTTCAGAGACAAGACAGCCGTTGTTTTATCCCACCTCTAGTTTTTAAATATTATTACCTATTTATGATATGATTCATACAAACAGTGCTCTTGGAGCCAATAACAAAATGGTTTAGTGGTTTATTTGCTCCAGGATGTGGTGGTACGGCAAGCATGGCAAACCAATATTATGGATCACAATTAATTGGATCCCCACCGCCGGACCACAAGCCCGGCGAACCCCGACATCTCACCAGGAAGCATTTTTGTTGCTTATTTTTCTGTGCTCACTCCATTACTCACGTCGCCGAAGGTAACCGAAACAATACGAAACGCATATAACAAAATAGTGCCAAAAAAAGCATCGACACAACCTTTCACAGCCGATGCTCAAAACAAACTTCTTTTTATATACTTTTAATTTTTACAACCATTCCAATCCTATAGAAGCTTCTTAAAAACAATCCCATCAGCGGGTAGGTTGAAGCACGGACTAAGTCCGCCACTTCAACAGGCAAAAATGTCGTTGGTTCGAGTACCACTGTATGCATGCCCTTTTCGCTCAATTTTCCTAAATAACATCTGTTACATTTCCAATCCTGCCGCACACTAGCGGAACTATCAAAACTTTCTCTTCATATCTTTCATTCTAGCCAAAAACATTGTTGTTCACTCTTGGTGCCTCATGGTGATGAGCGAACATCTCCTTCTACATCATAATCGTTACTCCTCGCACGGAGAATATATAACATAACAATTAATGTCAATAAAGACGTCATACAAATTTTGCATCTTGACAGGCAATCTGTGAAGACCCACATAGTACCTTATATTAAGATACTTAGAGGTGGACCGGAAGATTCGATGAGCTACCTCAAAGATCTTTTTCTGTTTCTATGGGAGAAAAACGGTGTTTTTGCGGTGTTGCTTTGTCAATAAATACACTGAAAATTAATTTGCGTAAATCAGCTTTCACTCGTTTCGTAAACACGGATTTTGTACGAACAAATGTCTCGTAAATTGTATGAAACATTCTTAATGCTTGTCATCTGGTGAAATGCTATCATTACACCTCTTTGTACAGTGCACGGATTGAATTTCATGAAGATCAACCAATTGTTGCTTTTCTTCAATCGTACGGATGTTGCTACGTGTTGGTATTGCTCCTCGGGTGTGCTGGAATCACTTATTTTTTTTTCAATTACATACTGAGTCGATATAAAAGATCTGTCATCAGTCATGCAACCACCAGAGTTTCTTTTTTATTGATAACAAAATATTCGTAGTAGTTTATATTGTTTTCCTACAATGCACGAATGTTCTTTCTGTGCCAATAAATGCTTCGTCTTTTAGAGAGTTACGCGTGTGTGAGTACGAAGGTAGCTACGAAAGTAGTCCTACCTTCGATTTCGTAATAAACTCAAAATTTAATTTTCAGTGTGGGTGAGAGGATCGTGGAGGAAAAGTACATTTTCAGTAAAAACTGTGGACAAACTCGGTGGTTATCCTATACAAAAATCCAACACGACTGTAAAGTGAATATTACGATACATGACAGTACCCGCTAGATTTTACCATGGTTGCTATTTAATGTGGTGTGATTTTGAAACATGTGGAAAACCTAAGGTTTTTAAAATCCTTTTGGTTTTTTTTAATTCCAGAACAAGCCTAGAATTGTTGAATCTTGTTGCCAAAATTTGACGGGTATTGCAAAATACTTAGCGTAGATAAGGTAATCCACCCATTGTTAAGACGGAGTGTCACAAAGTCAGGGCTCGATTCCTGCTCTAGCCGGTGGAACTTGAAAATGTCCCTACTCTACTGGTCCACCGAGCGTTGTGTTGTCTGTTGTATAATGTTATGTGTTCAGTGTGGGCAGTGTCCGCTGGTTGAAGACGGTGTAATTCTCTCCCTCTCATTCTCTCTCTCTCTAAAAAAAATCTTGCCCCACCCTATTTGAAATCCTGGCTACGCCTATGCCTACACAACATTACAAGCTGAAGCAAACAATATTTTTTTTAACCACTGCTATTTGTGTGCCATTTGTTTACTGAAATCCGTTATTAGTAGTGCAAACTTAGTGGTTGAGTAACCTTTTCGGCTTTGACCGTCCATGTTTGAAGATTAATGAACATCGTTTTTAATGTTATTATCATATGCCATCAGTTTTTCCGAAAATGAAATTCACTTTTTGCGTATTTGAGTTGTATGTACTAAAACATGGGTGAGCTTTAACGCCTGTGTATATTTTCAAAAAGGACATTGACAAGCATTCAATATTTCATGGAAGCTTTTGCAATGTTTGCTGGGATTTGACATTCAAGTGTTATTGGATGGGTTTTTATTCACCTCTACCCCTCTTCATTCACACAATGCCTATTCAGTGACGTGCTCGCAAAAAATCGTCGAAATCTTCAGTGAGTCCTGAATCATAATGAACATTTTGAAGTTCGACAAGTAAATTTCTCTAATATCAGCAGAAAAAAAGATTACAGTAATGGCACGACATTTGGCAGTATTTTACGAAACTATCAACTGATGGTGAAAAAGCGCAATGCTCAGTACACAACAGCTATCGTGCAAGGAATCATATACTTTTCGGAGATATGCTAGAAGCAAGTTTCAAAATCGTTAAAAATTTCCGATAATCACCGGTGAAAAATAGAATCTTGCAAGATAAAATCATCGTAGCTCATTAAAAACCCCCGTTATTGCTTATCGATGTCACAACAAGGTGGAACAGCACTGAAAGGATGATTGACAGATTTTAACGGAGCTTGGGCATTCGAACTCACTGAGTAATGAAGAAGTGCAGAGTCTGCAAACACTTTTGGATGGTTTGCAGTGTCTGAACCAAGAGGTAGACGAGATGCGACCTTGCTAACTGCTGAAGTTTGCTCGAGTTGTTTGCTTTCCAAACTTGAGCAGCAGAATAGCACAGCATTCGCATTTTCAATGAGCTATATGACACAGTTCTACAAGAGCATCTTCGTGAGAAAAAGAATTGTTTAATTGATGAACATTTTGAAAAATAAACGTATGGGCTCAACTAACGAAATTTCAACGAGGTCCAGGTCGCAGCAAATGAAATACCTGAAAGACACTAACTGGTTACTAGAAATAATGAAACATGCGTGTCATCACATTCAAGAAGTTTCTTCGCTGCGTCCGGGGGAACTTTCTCTCCAGCAGGAACTGGAGAGGGCAATTAAAAAACATTTCGAAAGAAATCACTAAATTGAGTCAGCAGACGGAGGACATATTATCCATAAGGAAACCATGCTGTGCAAAATAACCATAAAAATGACGAACAATCTGCAACAACTTTTTGTCAACTTGAAATCCATCAAACCGACCTCTACTGACAGCGAGCAAGTTTCATCCGAATTCATAAAATTTTTGCACCAAGAAGCGTTTGTACATTTTTGATGGAAGTATCAATGTATGTTCTTGCATAATATTTATGTATACATCGAACGTTTTTTTACTGTTGTTAATGCTTATTTCACATGAGTAATGCTTCAACATTGTGTAGACAATTTATTACTTTCCCGGAATCCCGTTATTTCAATGCTCCAAAATTTTGTACAACTTTTTTTTATTCCCGGGATCCCGAGATTTCCCGGAAAATAAAATATAAATTTCCCAAGTCCCGGGATGAAGAAAACCACCGGGAAATGGAAAATTTAGTTCTATAGTTTAATTAGGTTATATCTAGGATTCCGATGCATGGTCAATATTGGAGTCATACAGGTTGCGGCAGAAAATAATGCGAAAATGTTCAAACTTGAGTATTGGGTTAATTCGTGTAGCTAGTGACTAATTTCTGTCGAAAGTGTATTTGTTTATGTTTACTTTCAAGTGCTGCATCCAAACATTCTATTTGTTTTATTGCAAGTTCGTCAAAATGTTCGCGAAAGAAGTGATCACCAGTTTGTTGCTCGCCCAGAAGAAGCCGAAAGAGATTGCCAAGGTGGTAGGGTGCCATTTGGCAACAGTTTACCGCATAAAAAAGTCCCTGCAGGATGGTCCTAAGCAGCGGAAGCCGGGAAGCGGACGTCCGCGCTTTGCACGCACGCCGAACGTGATCAAATCGGTCCGTGCAAAAATTGCTCCCATGCAAACCCGGTGCGTTCCATAAGAAAACTTGCAAAGGAAGCCAATATTTCGGAGAAATCCATGCGGAGAATCATCAAAGAAGACCTGCATGCATCTTCCAGAGCCAGAGTGAAACGCCACTTGATTACGGACCGGGTCAAGGAACTACGAGTGACTCGTTCCAAGAGATTGCTTTCCTTGTTGAAGAAAGAAAAAATGATAATCCTGTTCTCCGACGAAAAGCTTTTCAGCATCGATGCTGTGGCCAACAACCGCACGGATCGGTTCATTTCACCGCAGAAAATGGAGAACGTTCCGGAAAAAGTGAAATTCAAATTTCAAACCAAACATCCGGCTGGTGTCATGATGTTTGGCTTGGTGGCGTCCAACGGTTTGAAAATGCCGCCTGTTTTCATTGATGCTGGAGTTAAAATCAATACCGAAGTGTATATCGGTATTTTAAAGGACCAAGTGCTTCCCTGGGTGAAGGCCAACTTCTCCGAGGACCAAAACGTTGTCCTACAGCAGGATGGAGCACCGTGTCACACGTCCAATCGAACCCAACAATGGTTGAACGATAACATGAAGTTTTGGCCGAAGGATTTGTGGCCCCTAGCAGTTCAGATCTTAATCCGTTGGATTATTCGATTTGGGCATATGTTGAAGCACGAGCCTGCAAAACATCACACCCTAGTGTGAAAACCCTGAAGTCAACCATAACACGCACATGGCAGTCAATGTCGGAGGACTACGTCCGAAAGGCATGCTCTGGCTTCCGGCGTCGGCTCGAGGATGTTATTAATAAAAATGGAGGACACATTAAATAAATTTGTTTAAAAGGACTTTATAAAGATAACTGCACTCGAAAATGTTGATATTATTGCTTGAATTAGTTGAAAATGGGATTTGAAAGAAATAGAACAAATTTTTTCATTATTTTCTGCCGCACCCTGTAATGACATCCTTCAACGTTCTTGAGACCATACGTTTTTAGCACACTTTTTCCTGGTGCGTATGATGCGGTGGTACTGCATGAGTTGCTGGCTAACACCACTCTCGTCGCCGGAGATGAGCAATGGCACCTTCATGCTTTCCTGCAAACGGCAAAAAAAATACACTTACCAATCATAGCTGGGGCTCCGTCGGTGTTCGCATTCGCCAGGTTCTTCAAATCCATGCTGAATTGGTTAAGAATCGATAAACAAGCGTTGAAAATATCAACACCTTTTGTGGTGCCTTTGAGCGGAAATAAACGTACGAGCTCTTTGGAAATCTCAAATGTTTTGGAAACACACCTGACGAAAACCGCTAGCTGAGCGGTGTCTGAAATGTCCGTACTTCTATCCAGTGCCACCGAAAAATATGCGAAATTTGCAGTTCTTTCCTTCAACGTATTTTGCATAACGTCTGCAAGAAATCAGCGAAAAAACTCGACTTTGGGCTGGACATACTACGTCTACCACTGCCTTCAAACAATATTTTACTAAATCACCGCCCGAGAAAGGTTTCAAGTGTTTTGTTATTTTTTCCGCAACAATGTAACAGGCTCTAATGCACATTTCATTTTCAACTTTTCTATAAACACGTTTTGCTGACATCGCAGTTTTTCTTTCAATTCACTTGCCTTCTCTGAACGAAATTTGCCTGAGGATTTGTCCATTTTCGATGCATGCTTTGACTCGTAACGGCGATTAAAATTGTACTCTTTTATCACCGCTACTGATTCATGTGTAGATTAGGAACACTGGTTTTTGATTGGTTGCAGTAAAAAACTTCGCTTCAGTCCACTTTTCTTGAAAAAAAAACTCGTCCTTCATCTCCAATCACTCGTTTTTTACTTGCCATTTCGAGAATCACAAACAAACTTTAGAGCGAAACAAAAACACTACTGAACAGTCGCGCGTTCTGATTGATGAACGGGCGTAGAATCAAGAATAATTTGGCTCTCATTCATTTGACTCTACACCGGCCAGCTCGGCTCTGATCAGTTTGGAGTCGATTTTGACTCTTTTTCGTCAAAGTGAGATCACTAAATTCAAAAACAGCGACTCAAATCAGATGGATGTTTTGATTTGTCGACTTGTCAATGCCAGTAACATTTACTAAAATTTGAGTGTCGATAGCAGATAGAAAAAATTTTTCAAGTGAGATTCTATTGCGAGACAAATACAAAATTGAGATTTCCCATAGTATTTCCCATAAGCATTCCGAACTGATTATGCACAGTGAGTTAAAACTTGAGAAGCTTGTAAAATGTGGCCCATTTAGTATTGGCACATACATTTTTGACTCTTACAGCGACCCTAGATGATGGGATTTATAAACTATGACATCAGTTTTTCATGGGGTGTTTGAACCAGGGATGCCATATTCACAGACATTTCTGTAAATTTGCAGAATTTTAATTTTTATTGCAGACTTTTTTAACGATGCAGACATTTTAAATATGTTGCAGACTTTTACAGACATTTGAAATATTTCGGATTTAAAACGTACGCATTACTCAGTATAGTATTTAAAGCATGATATAGTAGATACAGTAAGAAGCTTTGTTGAAATGTTTTAAAATATCGTAGGTATCAATTAAAGTAGAAATCTTTGAAGAAACGAAAGCGGTGCGAATACTTGTCCCTACTATATGGTAGTCCCACGCGTGTTCAAACCCATGTGAAAAATTAATGTCCAAACGTTGGTAACATTGGTCCTTGCTATTAAGTCACAACGAAAATCAGGTTCACAACAATACAAATCATATTTGAAAAACTTGAGAACACCCTTGAAAAAGAATAGTGTCTCCTATGGTCAGTAGAAACTTCTCAGAAGTGTTAGGAGCAAGCAGTTTATGCAAAAGAACCTTCAAAAATTCATTACCGAAGTCGAAGATCATACTTACCAGAATTTCAAGACAGAACTCTCCAGAATCAGAAGAGGTCTTATCAGAGCTTCAGGAAGAAGTGGAGGCAGAGGACTTCTCTGAGTTTGGAATTTTTCAGAGGTTCGTGGTTCTTCCAGAAGTTCAAGATTGAACTTCCAGAAGTTCAGAAAAAAACTTCCCAAATTTCAGACGGAATTTTCCCCGCAGTGCCGCATGGGATCAATCAGAAGTTTGGAAAGAATAAGCTCCAGGAAAAAACTTCCCAAATTTCTGATGAAGAAACGTACCAGAGGGGCACTACCTGCAGAGTCAAGGAGGATTTTTTTTAAAAATCGAGTGAAGAGGACTTCTCAAAGTTGCGAAGAAATCAAAACTTCAGGTGGAACAAACCCAGAAGTGCTAGAGAGCTTCCCTAAAGTTCGGAATCAAACATTCCAGCATTTCAGAATGAGAACTGCTCTGAAGTTTACAAATCTCAGAGGTTATGGTAGATTCTTTTGATAAAATCTTTTGAAGAAACTTTTCAGAAGTAATTCGAGGATCTTTTTAGTATGTTCAAACAGGAATTCTCCAGATATTCGGAAATAACTTCAGAAGAGATTATTTCGGCAGTTCAGAAAGAACTTCTCAGAAGTTCAGGAAGAAACTACTAGCAACTTAAGAAGATTTTTCAAGGTTCTGAAGTATTTTCTAAAAGTTTTGCAGAAACTTTCCTCGTATGTCAGGATGGGACTTATCAAAAGTTTAGAAATATTATGTTCAGGAAAAAATTACCAAATGTTTCTGGAAGGTAAGGTTGGGTTCTTAAATGTGAATTTCGAAGCAAATAAGAAGTGACTGTCAAGAAGTTAATGAGGATTTTTGCCTGAAGTTCAGGAGGAAATTTCAAGAATAAAGCAAAGAGCCTTGCAGAAAATCAGGAGAGAGTTTCCTTGAAATTTAGAGATAAGCACTGACTCACCGAAGAAGCAGTCTTTACAAAAATCATTCATATGACCATAATGATATTGATGATCATGAGTGATGATGACACCATTTAAAAATATAGTACACACCTTCAATAGTTATTGTTGAATAAAAAAAAAGTCTGTTGAATTTTACAAATGAAAACTAAATTTAGATTTTAAAATTAAAAACTGGCAAAAGCGTTGCAGGGGAAAAACCTGGAAAAATTGTGTAATCTATGCGAATGCTTCAAGCTTCAGTGTCACTTTAAAATATGAAACAATAGTGTAAGGTTGCATACAATCCAAGAAATAGATGCACAACAGCATTCATAATCACACAAAAGGCGATAATGACATATCTCATCTCTTGCTGACGTCTTTTCGTTGAAAGAAGTCTAATTTTCTAAAAAAAAATTACAGACTTTATAGACATTCTGAGACATTTCAAATTTTAATCACAGACAATTGAAAAAAATATCTGGCATTCTGGTTCGAACGTGTTTCAAAGAAATACAAAATGGAAGAAGAAAGAAGAAAAATAATTGTGCGCAATCATTTGGAAAACCCTTCGTGGTCTGAGCCAAAACCTGCTAAAGTGTTGGGTTTTCCCCAATATACCGTGTGGCGTATTTTGAAAACGTACAGAGAAACCTACAGAAGAGAGTACAGAGACGACGGATCGCAAGCCTCAAAGCAAGTGCCGGGCGGGTACTGTCAACTGCGGAACAAAGTCATCAAGAATATTGAAACAAACCCCAACATCTCAGACCACGATTTGGCCAAAGAGTTTCGCACCACACGCAGTACAGTGCAACAGAAGCGTCTCCGTGAAGGGATCAGAAGCAAAAACAATGTTGCCAGAGTCCGTGCCAGATAACTGCATGATCAAGTGTTGACTAAATTCAATGGCTGTCTCCCTCATGAATGATGAAACCTATGTAAAGGCCGTGAATTCGCCGAAGTTTCAAGACAGCTCGCAACAAGACGCCAATCCATGCGCTTCAGAATTAGTTAAAGACAGACGTAATATGCAGAAAACAAAGCCTTACAGCTTTGGTTCATACACGAGTCATGTTTTGTGTGCGTGTATTCAGGTTTATCATTAATGTATCATGCTGGACTTGAGTTTGCTCATTTTAATTTTATTTTACTAAATAAAATAATATTTTCAGATTTATTCGAACATCATTAACTATTACAGCTTATTTACCACAGAAGCAGCTACCGGAAAAAAAATTTACTAGGCGGCTTGGCAGATATTCGCCAAATTCAAGTTTGTGTTTGCAGATAAATTTGCACGTAAATACATGAAGACCAAGGTTTTCGTCACTTATAAGACATTCCGATCCCACAATGAACCTGTCATGTTCATAACCAATATGATGCTACAGTCCAACTGTCCCCAGCTCAGACCGATAGAGATTTTGAGCTGTTATTAGAGGAAGCTGAAGGTGAATAGCAGTGTCGTCAAAAGCATCAATGAATTGAAAACCAAGTGGAATAATATTGCCAAAACGATGAATGAGAACAATGTGCGCCGGTTGATGAAACGTATTCCGCAATAGTCCGCAAATTTCTTTGAAATCGAGATGGCTATTTCTTTTGTATTTTCCCTCTAAAGTTCACATAGAGTCGAACATTTTAGTTAAAACAGAATATTATTTTGTTAATGTATATCCGAAATATGCACAATATTTCTAGGGTTTTTTTTTCATTAGGGCGAATCTACAATTGAGAGATCTCTCCGGGCTCGCTCTCTTTCATTCATAAATCAATCACCTTTACGTTTTTCATTCTACTATTTGTAGAGTATGCTAGCCAGCTACTATCTGTGTTTTCGATCTGTACTAAATAATGCCTCGTGAAGTTTTATAATGGCGCTGTAATGAATGAAAGAAAGCGAGCCCGAGAGAATCTCTCAATTGTAGATACGCCCTAATGAAAAAACCCCTAGAGTTCATGTTCCAAATTTTTACTGGGCCACACCTAAGAACTTTCTTGAATCATTTAAACATAGAGGAGTGGAAATTTCAAAATGTGCATCGGTCCAAGGATGGTTCCAATCGTATCATATATCATTCGTTGCTCGCTCTTCTTTGATTCAATAGACGCACACAATGAGAAGTTCTGCTTCACCTCTCAAACCGAAAACGGATGGGCCAGGGTACGCATTGAATGAACATAGCATGAATTTCGTCGCCTGCCAATTGTATGCGTGTTCATCACTGCTTGCTTGTACAATTTATTGATTCGTTCGTTGGCTTCTGTTGGTGATTCATTTTCGTTTCCTGATTCGATCGTGTGCTAGTGCCCGAAGCTTCCGATCGAATCACTTGGTGATTGTGTGGTACCGCGTTCAGAGCAAAAACGGATCGGAAGCCGAAAAGCACACAAAAAACAGGAAATATGTAGCAACTAAACGCCAAATGTTAATAGAAAAAGACATGTGTTTCTTTAGGCTAGTTTTTTCTGTTTTTGGGAGATACCGATAATGGCACAGGTTACTTTGTTTGTAATGGTATGGATGCAGTGGCTTCCCTGTCCGGTAGAAAAGATTTTTCATATGTCAGAAAACAAAAATGTATGCATTCTTGTTGAAATAGAAAATAAGCTAATGTTTGTTCAACGAACGATAATCGACGATATGGATATTATGGGGCCAATTCAAACAAAACAATGCATTAGGTCCTAAGTAACATTAAGAGATTCTCTTCGTCGACTTTCTCTTTGGTTAATAGCATGTCTATTAAACGATTTGTTGATGTTTTCAACGTATTGGATCCCTTATCACACTTTATACTGCGTACTGTATATTGAAAATAGGAAGATCGAAGTAGGTCGCGCTCCGGGACTGACGTGTTTGTGCTTCGCTGCTTGTTTTATCTGCAAATTTTCGAGAAAATTAGATATTTAGTGGAAATTATTGTGTAGTGTTGAACTTTTCATCTTGATAATGATTCGGTCACTAAAGAGTTGATTGCGGTCCAACACGAGGCTTTCGACTGGTGTAAAAACAAAGTGTCCCCGGTGCAGACGGAACCCCGAACATACAGCCTTGCGGCGACAGGAGGAGCTCGAGTTCACCCGCGTCACTCGGAGATGTTTGGTTAATGGTCGTGGGGCGTTCATGGTCGACCATCTCCTTAAGAACAGAATGTTATCTGGAGGGTACGCGGACCTGCTCTGGTTGCTCGATGTTACAACCACAGCAATGGAATGTTCTGGAAACCCGGGTGAGCACTTTCCATTTTCTCCTTTTGTGTCCCATTCCAATATTTTTTGTTCCGATATGTATGTATATGTATGTGTATGTACACTCAGTGGCATGGGAGAGGCCGAGCGGGGTTTTGTTGGCGGAAGACTCCATGTTCAGCCTCCTGTAACTTTGTTAATTGTCAGTGTTTTTGGATGAAGGTTTGACAACATTATGCAAAATGTGTGAACTTGGTGTGATAAGGGTTTCATGTTGATAGGGTTTATAGATTTGGGGTTGTCGTGGCATGTGTGAGGGGAGTCATTTTTGGGCGTGGAGATTTCAGGGGTCCGTGTTTCTGTGAGGGGTTTGGGTGGCATATTGGAGGTTTCTTCGGGGCTTGTAGGGGTGCAGAGGATTGTATGGGCGGGATTTGGACTGTTTCCATAGGGTGGTATGGACTGCAGCTGCGTCGGGGTTGACGTACCAGCGTGGGCATTTCCCTTTTTCACCCGATCCTGACCTTGCTGAGGTGTCGGTGCGGGGAGGAAGCCGAGGTGAATTTTATTAATAATACTGTATAACACTGTACACGTAGTTTTCTCAAACCAATTCATACTGAATGCCATATTTTCAAAGTTCTTCGTGGGTTACACTAGTTGTTTGGGATATTTTACGCGTAACAAATCATTTGTATTAATAAGATGAATTCACCTCGGCTTTTATTTTGCACCGATGTTTCGGCGGGGTCAGTGTCGGGTGAGGGGGGGGGGGGGGGGGGGGGTTTGAAGATGCTCGTGTTGGTCTGTCAACTTTGACGCCAGCTGTGGTCCGGACCACTTTGTGGAGGTGGTTCAGGTTTTGTCCACATTGTTTTCTGTATTTTTGTAGGCTGTGGAGAGGTTTTTAGTGTGCTACCTGGGTCCTTCACAGGGGTGGCTTTTTTCGCATATGTTGTGATAGCTTCGGGTCTGTAGGTTTTGTCGGCATGAGGTTTTGATCGCATAGGGTGTATACATTAGTTATTGAATTGTCAGATTTTCATTTGGAAGTATTGATGGTTGGCGGGGGTTGAACAACGTGGTTTTTGGGAGCAGGGTTTTGCTCGGCTTTTTTTTTTACTACTGAGTTTATGTGTATGTTTGTGTATGTATACATGTGTATGTATGTGTGAATGTTCATTTAATTTTATAATGCATAATATATATATATATATATATATATACATATATATATATATATATATATATTATATATATATATATATATATATATATATATATATATATATATATATATATATATATATATATATATATATATATATATATATATATATGATCACATCACTTATCAAGGTGAATCCTGATCCATCGAGCCCTACCCTACTAACATAGAAAAACCTCCTTCCTATGACCTTTGTGGGGATGCAGAGGTAAACACGGTCCCTAATCAGCAAAGGTCACACTAACTTTCCTTCCCTATTCCCAACTGATTGCAAGGACGTGGCCGGCGCCGTTATTGATTATTGAAGAAATTGAGTCACTGAAACGTGTACAGTGAGAATGGTCGGTTACTCCCAGCCCCATTCAGTTGATTCATTGTGCAATTTCATTGATTCTGATCAATCACGGAGTAGAAACCATCGATACGTGCAGTCAGTCAAGCTAAGCTAAGCTAAGCGTACTGTATATTGAAAATAGTTAAACATGTTTTTACATAGCCGTAGGAACGCAAAAAAAAATCGACAAAGAGAGTCTCTCAATGTTACTTAGGACCTAATGCATTGTTTTGCTTGAAGTATAGAAATCGAGTCGACCGGCTCGACAGAGCGATTTTGCTATTACAGATGTCGATATCGACGAAATTTTGTCGAGTTGGTCGACTCAATCGATCGCTCAGAAACTAGTGAGTGATTCGTCACATTTTGTCGTTTAAGAGTTTGTTTTGATCTGCGATTTTTATCGATTCGTGGTTATTCGTTTAGTAAGATAAGAAATACACTAAACCAGCTTTTTTGCAGGTGAATTAACAGAAAAAACAATTTACTTCTAGCAAAAAATGTCTAATCTTATTAAAAACAAAACAAATTACCGTCAGTTTGAATAACTCATTGAACTAATTAAATGTAAAGTGGATATCGTAAGAGGCTTTGTGGCATGGAACCAGTAAAACTAATGCTTAACATAGAGTGGTAGGAGCCAAGAGCTCAATTCATTAGGACCACCAATGCACCTTGAGTCGGAATAACAAAAAGTAAATTTCATTTTCTCGTTTGTGATCCTAACATTAGTTCGCAATCCCAGAACAGTAGTAAATGTGATGAGCTGAGTTCGGAAACTCAGAACAGTAGTAAATGTGATGAGCTTTTTAAATTAATCTCAGAACCTTGGGTTTTTCCTAAGGTACTTCTAAACGCTTTATTCAGTACATTTGCACATGGGATTAGAAAATCGACCCACGAGTTAAGTGTTTTATTAAATTAGTCCTAGATTTCTTGAAGCATAGAAAGAAAAGCTCTTAGTAGTTCAAGAAGGAATATACCGAAAAATTCAGGACCAAACATCTTCGAAGTTCAAGATCATATTTCCCAGAAGTTAAGGACAGAACTTCTCAGAAAATCAGGAGAGGACTTCCCAGAGCTTCATTTAGAAGTTTAGAGAAGACGACTTCTTGGAAGTTTGGAACATGCCCGAAGTTTTGGAGTTTTCTCAGACGTCAGGAAAAAAAAGTTTCCCGAAGTTCAGGAAGAAACTAACCAGGGAGGGCGTTATCTAATATTTCTCACAAATTCAGAAACAAACTTCCACAAAGCTCAGAACGTCCTGGAAATTCAAGAGAGAACTTCTCTGAAGTTCAGGAAAAGGCTTATCAGAAGTTCCAAAATAAACTTCCCAATGTAACAGAAATGCTAGAGAGCTTTCCCAAAGTTCAAAAGAGAACATTTCAGAATTTCAGAATTTAAGAATGAGGATTTCTCAAAGTTCATGAAGAAACCTCTTCAAAGAAAAGAAAGAAACTTTCAAGAAGAATAGTGGGTACTTCCTAGTAGTTTGAGCAAGATTTTCTCAGAATTTCAGGAACAAACTTCAAATAAGGTCATGAGAAAACTTCCCAAAAGATCAAAAAAAGTACTTCTTAGAAATTCAGGAAGAAACTTTCACGAATTTAAGGGAAAGAAATTCTATTCTATATTCCTAGAAATTCTACAGCAGACTTTCCCAAAGTTTTGATAAAATTTTCCTCGGAGTTCAGGATGAGACTTATCGGATGTTCAAATAGAATAAGCTCGTAATTCATTATAAGTGCTAGTGAGCTTTCCTGAAGTTCAGAATCGAACATTTCAGAAGTTCAAAATGAGGCTCGAAGCTCAAAGTCTCGAAGCTCAGGAATACCAAAAGTTTGGGTAGTTACTTCTGAGAAAAACATTATGAAACTTTTAAGAAGTATAGGAGATACTTACTAGTAGCTAAAGTTGGACTTTCTCATAGATTCAGGAGCAAACTTATCTGAAATTCAGAAGACAACTATCATAAAGTTCCCAAGAGGACTTCTAAGAAATTTGGGAACAAACTTCCAAGAAATTTAAGAACATTTTTCAAGAAATTCTGGAGAAAACTTTCCCAGAGTTTTGGAGAGGTTTTCCTTGCAGTTAAGGATGTCGTCAGAAGTTTAGACAGTAACTAAGTTCAGCAAAAAAATTATGAACTGTTCCTGGAAGGTGAGGTTGGGTTGTTAGATGTATATTTACAAGAAAATCAGGAGTGACTGTCTAGACGTTTATGAGGAAATTTGATTAAAGTTCAGGAGAAAACATCCCAGAATTTAGACAGCAAAGAGATTTGTCAAAGATCAGAAAAGAGGTTCCCTGAAATTCAAGGGAAAATCACTGGCAAACAGAAGAAGCAGTCAATACCTAAATCATTCATATGACCATAATGATATTCATTGCTCATGGCACCATATAAAAAATATGGTGAACACCATCTCCCAACTGTTCCCATCGTTCTTTGAGCTAGGACACAACCTCATGTAGGAATCACAATTCCTTGGTTTCCATCTCACCTCGTTTGAGAGATTTGATCGTCAAGAAAACTTCGCTTAAGTTTAGCAGAGAAGTATAAAAAAACAAGAAGCTTAGCAAATCATCAATATCAAAAAAGTTTTGAGAATTCTTCCAAAGTTCAAAGAATCCTCCTAAAATTAAAAAAAAAACTTGATTCTGAAAGTCCCTACTCAGGATACCAGAAGGTTAGGAAAAGATTGAATGCTTTACCAGAAGGTCAGAGAACTTCGAGATAAAATCGTTAAAGTGAGACCGATCAACGCATATCTATACAGCAAACTTTAATGTTAAATGTTTAAAAATTATGTAGTACTGTCAATAGCTTCAGTATCATCACGTTTAAATGGCTGATGACTAGATAATAACCCCTCTTCTATTTCATTTTTGAAATATGTATATTGACACTTGTCCACATATTAATCAATAATTTCCCCGCAAGGTATTTCAAATCGCAACATTGGCACAGCGCTCCAATGAGTTTTTCTGATTAACAAAAACATTAGAGAAATTCACAAAACAAGAGTGAAAAATGTCAATACCTGTTCTTTAGCTCTCAAAAATGACAGCTAAATTGATGAAAGTCCCGAATTACTACATGATGTAATATTTCAAAGACATTTGGAAAAGTTTCAACATTATAGTTAACAGTTGACATCCGTTATCGACTCGATCAGTTTCAGTCGGTTTCTGTAATGTGCAATTTTACTCGACTTGACAGTGACAAGTGTCGAGTCGAGTTGCTCGACTGGACTTCTATAATTATCCCCTATACCCCTTTCAACTGAAATCTCGATAACGGTTTGTCTCACATGTTATGTGATATAAAATTCATAAGGTGTTCATAACATATTGCGTCAATAGTCCTGAAAAATTGTCACAACTTAAGCCCAGTATCGACCTAAAAAGAAAAGAGGATACGGAATTTTGTTCAATATTACCAAGCGGAATTTTGACAATTTATCTGCATGGAACGAACTGTCACCTTCACTTACGGAATAATCGAGCGGAACATTTTTCCGAAAGTACAAGTGACAGCTCCCATTAATTTGCGTGGGAACCTTACAAGTTTCAATTTTATTTTTCGTTCTTTTCAGGTGGATACTGCTGCAGAAATTTCTTTTCCATTCGTTACTTTTCCGTTTCAGTTAACAAAATTCAACATGGGTTTGGGATAGAAAAAGAAATTTCTTTCGAACACGATATCGACCTTTTATCGGATACCAGTGACAGAAAAATTAAAAAAATCAATCGATTAGGCCGATTTTTCCCAGACGGTACATACTTAACAAAACTTCCAACACTGTCATTCGAACCAAACGACAATCAAAGATTCTGTTCAAATGAATGCTATCATCTCTCGTCTTCGAACATTATCATCTGGCGATCCTACTGGGTCGTATTTCCATAGCCACTCAATCAACGAAGAGTGAATCACAAGTATGCAGAGCTGTTGTCCATTCGACTTGCGTGGTGGAATGAAGTAATCTACAAAACGTATAATCTTGTTCACTCTCTGAGTTCCTGCGTATGATGCCTTTACCAATACAATCATCGATACGGTTGTTTCAAGCACGGATAAGAATAAATAATTTTCACTGATTTTTTCGGCAGGTCACCGTCGACTGCTGGTGACTGGAACTGCGTTCCTCACCGCAATGCCATGTCGGTGCCGGTTGTCTGCCATCCTGTCATTCAGTTAGTGGTTATTTGAAAATTTGTAACAACGCAATTCTAAATTCACACGAAGAATAGTTCATTCTGACTTGGGGTCGATTTTGCGGATTAAACGACCAGAATTTCATCAACCTCTGACGTTATACTTCGCTTCTGAGGGGTCCTCTACAGCTTCTTTACTGCCTCTTCCCTAAACCTTCCTCCAAATATACAAGCTCATTGTATCGTATTCCATGTCCTAGCGATCGGTCGGCGCCGGTGGTGTAGTGATAAGCGTGACTGCTACTCGGCACCCCAGTGGGTCTGGGTCAATCTCAGTCGCGGTCGGTGGTTTTCCTGAGGCGAAAATCTGGTCACGTCTTCCTTCGAAGGAAACAAGAGCCGTTAGTCCTGACGCATGTGTAGATGAATACGATACGAAGAGTCCAGGTGGTAGAGTCCGTCTTCCTGACGTCGAGTGGTCACCACGTTTTGAGGAAACTCAGGCAACGGAAAATAAACGAATGAATGGCGGTTGAGAAAAAGGGTGTTTCGATTGAAATGTAGTCAGACTCTAAACTTGACGCATTTCTTTTCATCGAGCATTAACAAATTTTGCACACCTCATTTTGAAGATGTGTTCGTGTAGCATCATGCCTCAATTTTGAGTTTATTTAGCACTTCAGTTATCAAAATGTCCAGAAGCAACTAATCAAAATTTTGCACGTGCATGGCGAAAATCCAAACTACTCCCCGCCAGGTTGGCGAAATTGTTGAATGTTCCTAAATCAACTGTTACCAATGTATTAGAAGTGTTCGGTGAACGTTTGCCGACAGCCAGGAAAGCTGGATCCGAGGGAAATCGAAAGCCTGAGGCCAGCCAACCGGGCGACATAGAGTTACCCGCTGATTCAGCGGAACCTCCAACCTCTCCAACCGGAGATGTCGCAAAGCAGTGGAGTGGCGCCTTCAACCGTGGATAGAGCTAAAACGAGCTGTACCGTGTGACATACACGAAAGTGATGACTCCAAATCGCAACGATAAACTAAACACGTCGGCCAAAGCACGATTGCGAAAGTTTTACACGACGATGCTGACGCAATTTGATTGCGTGGTACAGGACGACGGAACTTACGTCAAGGCAGACTTTAAACAGCTTCCTGGCCAGGAACTTTATACGGCAACCGGACGGGGAAGAGGTAGCAGATATTTTCAACCACATTAAACTGTCAAAGTTCGCGAAGAAATATCTGGTGTGGCAGGCCATCTGTACCTGTGGCTTGAAGAGCAACATTTGCAATGCGAACGGAGCCGTCAACCAGGAAATTTATCTGAGCGAGTGCCTGACAAAAACGTCCTACAGCCTTTCCGAAGCGCCACAATTGTTCCGTTCTATTTTGGCCGGATCTGGCATCTTGCCACTACGGAAAAAAAGCCATGGAGTGGTATGCCAACAACGTTCAAGTGGTGCCCAATGACAAGAACCCTCCCAACATGTCAGAGCTCCACCCAATCGAACAATATTAGACCATCGTCGAGCGGAAGCAGAAGACTCAAAAGTTGTTGTGAGCGAGAAACAGTTCAAGGCAAACTGGCGTTCTGCGGCGAATAATGTGGACTGTACAAAATCTTATGGCAGGTGTTAATCGAAAGAACTGGCAATCTGAATTCGGTAAAAGAAGCCGAGCAGAATATTTCTCCTGTATTCTGTTTTAACTGACTTGACAAAGAGAATGAATTTGACTTATTAATAAAACCTTTGATCGACTCACCACATTACTGTTTGATCAAATTTTGATCGGAGAAGCATCTGTTATGACCAAATCATCCATAAATCATCCTAGCAAATGATCCAATATTTCAAAATCAAATCGAGGAATATTTCAAATTGTTTTGCTGCTATTTTCTATCATCCACGCAGCAGAATTAGGTTAGAATTGTTGAGGCTGACAACAGTTGCATACACTGTTAATGAGTTTTAGTGAGCAACTGACTGACTTTCGCACTTAACATGGATAGTCCGTGCCACTGCAGTTCTAGTGACTTGTATGCAATATTTAGATAGCAAGTACAGTTAGAGTAGTATTTATGCACAGCTCAAAAACTAGTGAAATGACTATAGCAATATAAAATGAACAAAAATTATGCATGGGGTTTCGAATACATGCCAAAGTGGAAGGTTTGAATGCTTGTTCAAGGAGACAGAATAACTTATGCAAATTTTTCAAATTTTAATTTAGTCCTAATGATATAAAGTAAAGCTGAAAATTAATATTTCTTAAACAGCTCAAACTCTTAAGGATTCAATATTGTTTGTTGCTGGAGTCTGTTTTTATAACTGAAGCCCACCCTCTCTTTAATGAATCCTCCCTATAAACATTACTCACAACGAACAACCTCTCAAACATTCTGTCAAAATCCACACAACGCATCAAAACATTCTAGGACTCCAAGAGCGCAAAAAGTATTTTAAGGTGCAAAGTATACTTGGGATTAATTTTGTTACCAGCAATAAGTCTAGGGTTTTTTTCATTAGAGCGAATCTAACATTGAGAGACTCTCTTTGACTACTTTCTCATTCATTCTCAATCACCTTAACGTTTTTCATCCTACTGATTTGGGATTATGCTGTTGTTTTTCGATCTGTACTAAAGAATGCCTGAAAGTGTTACAATGGCGCTGTAATGAATGAAAGAGAGTGAGCCCGGAGAGAATCTCTCAATGTTAGATTCGCCTAATGTAAAAAAACCAGAGAACTCAATTTTAAATCGCCAGTTTCCTTTTGACTGTAGGTGAAACTAGTGAATATTGTCATATCCAAAGAGTATCTCTTATGTTAGGTTTTAACCTTTTTTAATTATTGACACTTTACATCAGAAAAGTGCATCACTATTATACAAAGCTATCAATTCCAACCATTAATACATTTTCATGTAGAATATTCCCAGTATTTCTTCTCCAACTCCTCTTTATTTCCTCCTTTCAACTCTCATTTTGCAACTCCTCTGCAGTAACTTCCCATCTATTCTTTCGATTTTTGCATTAATTTTTTCATGCTCCTGAGGTTTCGCTCTACTTCTCCTTCTCTGCTTTTCTCTTCTTCTTTGACTTTTCTCCATTAACTTTTCTTCCTCTGCTTTTTTCTACTGCTCTTCGGTTTTTCTTCTTCATTCACCTTCTTGCGATTTTTTTGTTATTTATCTCTGTGCACATGGTATTCTTTAAATTCATTTCTGTTTTGCTTTTTCCACTGCTTTGCTTTTTGCGTTGTGCCTCCGTAGATTTCTTCTGTTTCATTTTCTTCTTCATCCACTTCCAGTTCATTCTGCTTCTTCATCTGATCTGGTTCCGTTTCTGTTTCCCAACAGTTCTTCTTGGTTTGTCCATTCCGTGCTTGTTTCCCTCACTGTTTATTCAATCTGAATAATAGGTATTCAGTGCATAAACAATAATCATTTGATGTATACATTAGTTGACAATCTGCTGTAAAACTTTTTCTCGAGAATTCTTCCAATCTAGGCATATATACTCATTAATTCGATCACCTTCAAATCACTATAGCTTTTGAAATATTGCACGAAAAAAATTTAACTACGAATTGTGTTTACATTCCATGTTTATTGTTCAAGCTGACGACAAAGGAAAAGCCTCTTCCTCAAGCGGGTTCTAAATTGACGGAAGACAATCTCCTTTTCATAAATTCACAGTGCGCTCAAACTCTTTATTGGAACGTTTGACGGTCGAGAAGACACCGAGAAGTGATAAAAACATTGGGCATGCTAATCCTGTCATGGACCGAAAGGTAGAGAGAATATTGAAGTTAAACCCATTCCGGTAACAAAGCCACCCAAAGCTATCCTGCTCTCTTATGTTTGCATGAAAAAATTTATGAAAGCAAATAAAATCAATTTGGTTTTAATATGGCACCAAGAGGCACACAGCTTGTGTCCACAACGATCTGAAAATCGTGTTTTCTCAAATTCCTCTCACTCCTATCCTTAGGTGCTAGTAAAATGCTTTATTAAAATGCCGTTTTGTCATCACTCATTCATTATCTTGTTATAGTCAGTAGGTCAGTGTAGGCATCAAACCGCAAATTGGCATTGAGAGAAGTCCTGTGGTTTTAAAACGGAAAAAATGACCAATTAGTTTTATAGTAGTAATTAACATGAAGAACAATTCGGGTTTTGCAAACCTGTGATATATTCAAATTGCCATGTATTGAAATATTAGAAAGGATTCAAATGGGGGACACATAAAAGTACATCAAATTATAATGTAGAAGGAGATGTTCGCTCATCACCAGAGGCACCAAGAGTGAACAACAATGTTTTGGCTAGAACGAAAGATATGAAGAGAAATGCTGATAGTTCCGCTAGTGTGCGGCAGGCTTGGAAATGTGACAGATGTTTTAGGAAAATTGAGCGAAAAGGGCATGCGTACAGTGGTACTGAATCAACGACATTTTTGCCTAACATCCCACTGCGTGGGTAGGTCGAAGCACGGACTAATCCGCCACTTCAACAGGCAAAAATGTCCGGTTGGAAGACGCTCACGTACCACTGTGGCTTGCATAGTAATTCTAGCGATCTATTGTGTGCACTCTGTTTACTGATGCGCACATGGGAGAGGAACTCTTCTTTTTTGGGTTTGTTTTGATTCGCAACTGACTGGACGATCACTTAAGCCAAAAACATTGTTGTTCACTCTTGCGCCTGCCTTCATGGTTGAGCGAATATCTCCTTCTACATCATAATCGTTACTTCCTGGCACGGAGAATACATAACATAACAATTAATGCATCAAATTATAAACATATAAAAAATAAAGGAGGTATAGGAGACGAACTTCCAGCATTGTCTTAGATAACCCTTTTACAATATTGTTTTGAAATTCAAGACCAATTCATCGAATATAGTTGTTTTAATTTTTGTTTCTCTTTGTTTTAAACTCTGCAACGATTTCCGAGCCACAAAGACTTTCGGTCCTTATCGTGCCAATATTCATCATACAATTGAAAGCGCATATGATTTCGATCATCATACTCTGGTGTTAACACTAATTCTGTCAGAGGGATATTTTGCTGCCAAACAAAACTTCCCTGCAACACTAGGATTTTTTCTCTAGTTATTATTTACATGTAGTATGTAAGAGTCGAAAAAAAATACATAACAAAATCGATCAGAGAGCAGAGAATCGAACAAAGCAGAACAAACAAAAAACCAAACACAATATCACAGTGAAGTTTGACAGTTGTGGCCATTTGGGCCGTATGCTGGTTTTCACGACAGCTTCAATAGGTTTTTATGGAGGTTCTTAAGGGGTCATAACATCTTCGCTAGAACATTTTTTTGGAGTAGACCATCTGTAGCACATTTGGGCTTTATGAAGAAGCATAGAGGAGGAATTGGTAGACAACACGGTTTGGAAATGTAGTTTTCATCAAGCCAAACCGGGAGGAGTACTGTACGGGTTGGAATAACCAAAATTGCCATTTTGGCAACTTTCGTTTTAATGATATAGCCTTTCGTAAAATAGGAATGTTTCCTGGTTTTGTCCAAAAATCAAAACAGCGTTGGGGGCTGAAGTCGTATAAAGTACAATTTTTAATCGCAACGACTGACGGAACTTGAAGGGCTCGACGTTCGTCCTGCAAATATTTTACGAAGTTTTCATGCGATGGACGATTAAACTTATGTGCTTATGAGAAGTCAAAAGGTGAAGTCGAAAAGGACTGAAGGCATAAAGTGAAAAGGTGCCAAACCCATGATGATGCCAAGCATTCTACCGGCAAAAGTCATGCCAGTAGTGCTTTACAATAATTTTATAGCAACTCATTTCTGGTATCGTAATGGACAAACAAAACATACGTACTCGTAGACTTTAAACAGCTTCCGGTCTGGCTTTTTACACCGCAAATGCCAAGGAACGCTGTTGCCGAGCATTTCTGATTAAAAGGTGCCCAAAATCCGCAAATGTATTTGGCATCGGCAGGCCATAGGCTAGCCGTGGTCGAAGATCCAAAAAGTTTCATCTCTACCGACACCATCAATAAGGATGTGTACCAGAAAGCATGTCCGCATAAACGGTTGCTAACTAGTTCATCAGATGCCACGACTTCCTCCAGCTCTGTTTTGGCTTCTAGTCACTATTCGAATCCGTCCTCGAATGGTATAAGGTACAAGAGTTTAGCTCTATCCACCAAACTTCCAGAAATCCGCACCCAAATAGAAATACTGGGCCCCAGTTACAGCGGAAACTCTTCGAAACCAAGAAGAAAGCTAAAAATGGTACCGATGATTTCAAGAGAAGATGGAGAATCGTCACGACGGGCGTATCTGTCAATACCGTATGAAATCTGATGACGGGTGTACTCCCAGAAAGTTCAAGAACTTATACAAAAGAAGGGACTAGCATCTCAATCAACTGAAATAAACAATAATAAAAAACAATCAATTTTGTTGAGTTATGTGTATATATGTTTTGCTGCTATTATTAAGGTGTCCGAAATTTATCGTGGTCAGGCTGTAATTGTTATACAATTCAGGGACTTTTTTCATTAGGAGTGAATCTTACATTGAGAGATTCTCTTCGACTACTTTCTTTTGATTCATATTTCAATCATCCGCACATTTTTCATCTCGACGAATGGGCGTTCAACGAATATGAGAATTCTTTCAGCTACATGATAAAAAAATCAACGAATCAAGTATTTATTATTGAAACAATGTTTATTCTTCAAAAATAAAACGTCAATGGATATCGACGAAGGGGCCTTGGTCAGCCGCAGGTACCGACGCGCAACATTCAGCCGTGATGTTCTCGCAACAGCGCTGCCGGCTGCTTGTAAAGTCCGCCTTCCGGATTACAATCCCGGATCCTCTTGGTCAACTGATTAGTATCCTTGGCCCTTCAATTATGTTTGTACACTACGACACCGAGAGAGCCAAAAATCCTCAATGGGACGGATCTGGGGCAAAGTTAGTGTTCCTTTCTTTCGGCACGCACGGCATCTTTTTCTGCTTAAGATACTACAGCTGCCTTCTTGGCGTATTGGATAGACGCCTTGACCGGCCAGAAGATGTACTTCCCATCCAAATGGTGATCTTTAAGAACGGCAGAAGAATTTTTCAAGGCACCTCCTGCTGCGCGATTTGTTGATTGATGGCCAGGACCGCTCGGCTTGAACCACGGCTTTGAAATCCCTCTGTCCGATATGGCGATGCACAGCATAACCATGTTTGTTTTTAGCTTCTGCGCCAAGTTATATTGTACTTGGGGGTGTGGTCGACTTGTCGCTAGAATAGTAGCTGGCTATTTCGGAATGTGGGTCTTCGAGGGCAAAAAGTAACGTTCGTCGTCCATCAAGAACGACGTTCCGCGGTTCTTCGTCGTCATCCACCGGCACCGCGATTGCACGGTCGCAATCTGCTCGTCCGTGTACTCGGGGGACCGAGTCTTCTTCCCGGACAGATGATGTCCTCCATCTTGAGGGTTCGCGAATCTAGGTATGGGAGCAGTGATATTTTCGGCCGGCGTCACGGCAAACTCGTTCCGTCCTTGTTGTCGAGCAGCTTTGTCAACGCTTCCTTCTTCTTCTTCATCATTATCTTCGCCGGAACGCCTGGCAACCGGCCTTCAACTCCACGCTCAGGGATGCCAGGATCCGGTAAACTGTACTCACGGACACGTTTTCGCCTCTGAAAGTGGTCTGCCGTAAACTTTTTTCCCACGATGACCATGCGTTTCAGTAAATCCATGGAGTGCCGGCTGGTTTCGACGCCCTCTCTGATTGAACTGACAGCACTGCGAGCGAAAAAGCGCGAAACAACAGAAAAACAATGCTCTTAGAGAAAAAAATAACGCTCTTTACCCTAATAACAGAAAGGTATTGAAATCATTCTCATTTTTTATTGAACACCCTTTATTTGTATACACCTCTGCTCAAATATGAAATCGAGACTTGACTATGAATAAACGGGTCTGCCATGGATGACATATCGTCGATTTTTTTTTTTTTATTAGAATGCTGCATCTTGAGCACGATCTGTCACGAAACTTTTCTTATGGCACTTAAAACAAGTCGACCTTTAGTGCGTTTTTCGAATTTTTTTACTATGGAATCAAACGTTGAGCAAATTATTAGTTTGAAATTTTGTTAATCCAACGGAAGAAGTGCTTCGGGCGCATTGAAAATGTTGCAGGAAAAAGTCTAAGGGAAATCCGCTCTATCGCGCACGTTTGTTTGATTGGTATAAGTCGTTCAAAGAGGGTTGCACATCAGTTGAAAAGTTGCCTCGTGATCAGTCGTCCAGCAATATCAATAAAACGAAGAAAACATCG